>JAWZYT010005594.1:2500-36492 GCA_034508575.1 Petrolisthes manimaculis
TCTCTCTCTCTCTCTCTCTCTCTCTCACTCTCTCTCTCTCTCTCTCTCTCTCTCATTGTCTATTATTTCGCCCTAAACTTCTCCTACATCAAATCAACTCGCATTTTCCCCTCGGTTAAAACAGAACCTCCATACGGTTTTTATTTTTATTTAACTATAGTTCCCCCCCCCATCCTCTCACCCTTCCCTGCCACCCTCACCAACACCTCTCCCCCTCCTCCCCCTCCTGCTCTCCTTCCCTGCCCCCCTCACCAACACCCCACCCCTCCCCCCTGCTCTCACCCTACCCTGCCCCCCTCACCAACACCCCTCCCCCCTCCTCCCCCCCCCTGCTCTTGCTTTGTCAGAGGTTAAATGTATTTTGTTCCCGGCTTCCCTCTCTTCTTTTTTTTTTTCTATGCGGGAAGGATTAATCTCGATTTTTAAAAATGTGTGTTTTGACTTATCCATTGCTTTGTGGCCCGGATAAAAAAGCGAAAGGGGAAGGGTAATAGGAGTGTGTGTTTGTGTGTGTGTAGGTGTGTGTAGGTGTGTGTGGGTGTGTGTGGATGTGTGTGTGGGTGTGTGTGTGGGTGTGTGTGTAGGTGTGTGTGTGTGTGTGGTGGATGGAGATAGCTGGAGAGAATGCAATAATAGAAAGGTAAATGAATGTATAAGTATAGGCTTCATCTATATATAATCTTATCCCTATACATTATATATTTATTTTTACTTGTTTTTTTTTACTTCAGTTTGCTCATTTGCTTTTCTTTGCTTATTCAGTAATAATTGTAATGCAGTCCAAAACAAATTACACCAAAGAGTACACAGCTGCAATGGGTAGCCTACTTACATTGCAACTTATAAACACTGCAATGTCCTTGAACGTGCAATGTAAGATTAGAGGTGCATTTTCACCATATCAAATAAAAGAAAGAGAGAGAGAGAGAGAAAGAGAGAGAGATTAATACGTTTCAAAACCATCTTACACACACACACACACACACACACACACATCAATAACAAATAATGCTATATCTTTATCTCATTTCATTGTTGTATATATAAAATCCTTCTCATCAATCATCATATAATGTACTGTGTATTTTCAGCCTTATGGCTGCTATTTCAATAAACCATTTATTATTATTATTATTACACACCTCCGTTACAGCCCTTACTTACCTGTCAGCCGTGAAATTCGTATTCCGAGAACCTGTAGAAAACCTTACATTTTACCCCGTGAGGCAGCAACTCTCATATAATTTCCCTCCCTTTTTTTTTCAAGTTAATTATTTACCCACATCGATTAGCAGAGTTGACTAATTGGAATTCTCTGAAGAGGTAAAATTTTTACCATTACCATCACTGTAAAATTTTTACCATTACCATCACCGTAAAATTTTACCATTACCATCACCGTAAAATTTTTACCATTACCATCACCGTACATTTTTTACCATTACCATCACCGTAAAATTTTTACCATTACCATCACCGTAAAATTTTTACCATTACCATCACCGTAAAATTTTACCATTACCATCACCGTAAAATTTTTACCATTGATAGGATCTACACAATAACCAATGGCTTTAAAAACACAGTTATGAACTACAATAAACTGGGGAATATGAAACAAGAGCTGTAACGAGACCTGTGTGCATATAATTGTGAGGAAGAATGGTTCACTCATGTTCACTACAGATTCAACCACCAGAGTCACTTCTTTCCATCTTTATTTGTCAGTCAACTGTGTTCTGGCTCCCTTTCTTACAGATTCTTACAGATGATTCCCGGGGAGAGGCTTGTTAGCCTATGAGACCCGGCTCAGAATTCTCTCTAGTAAGGCTTGGCGTGGGCTTCTCAATGTCATGAATTTTTGTGATACGAGCTCTATATATATACACAGAGTCATTCTCACTGCAGAGACAACGGCAATATATTAAATGTATATGGTAAGCTTTCTTACCTCTAAATCTAGAGTCTGACTCCCAGAGAGAGCGATACATTTGATGGTAAGTTTTCTTTGCAGCACTAATTATATCAATGCTAATTCAAGTGTGGATACCAACTGACTAAAGTTGCGACAGCGGTAGAGGCCTCAGTCTCCCTCCTCTGTCACTCTGTGAGGACAAGCTAGTTCCTGTTTTAACTTGTGTTTACATACACACACACACACACACACACACACTCATTTTTCATAATATTCTTAGCATTATCTTAAAATTCACACAGAAATTCACACAGATTTTAAAAATTTGGTGTCCTCACACAACACCTCCACGTAGCTCCATTTCGCACACAGATTGTGGAAATTCCACGAAGTGGCAACACTGACACCCATACAGAATAGGAGCCCAAAAGATAATCACAGGCTGCACACCATAAAACCAAAATCAAGGATCATTTTGACATGAGAGGCACACAAACACTTTATTACAGTCCATGAGCTGAGCCTGGAACTTAAGAGAGTACCAAAAAGGTAAATAAATATCATGTGCACTTTCAGCAATTAAGGTGGATGTCTGAAGTGTTGCGAAATGGTTATGGACATTCCAGAAATATAGCTAATCAATCACCTTTTTGGCAACCTATCTCTAGCAAGTATAGTAAATTTTTCACCGAAAATCGAGAATAAAGTAATAAAAATGGCAAGTCTTCAACTAAAGATCATATTAAGAGACTTCAAGTTGGTCTCATCTTATTCGTTTCTTAATTCTGCATCTTTTGGTGTATAATACATACAACTTAGGACACAAATTTGCTTCATAATATGAGAAAAGTGAAGGAAAAGTTGACCAATTTGTAGTATTTTCTTACGACTTTGTTTACAAACTTTCTTTTGTTTCTGTGTTCTCGTCTGGACGACGAGAACACAGTTTCTACGTATTTGGTCAGTTCTCGTCACTGAAACCAAGCGCTCCCAAGACGGTTTCGGTACCCCAATCCTCCGCTTGGACGACCAGATGACGGCTTTTTTCGTTTCTTAATTCTGCATCTTTTGGGGTATAATACATGCAACTTAGGACACAAATTTGCTTCATAATATGAGAAAAGTGAAGGAAAAGTAGACCAATTTGTAGTATTTTCTTACAACTTTGTTTACAAACTTTCTTTTGTTTCTGCCCAATCCGTATCTGGACCACGAGAACACAGATTCTACGTATTTGGTCAGTTCTCGTCACTGAAACCAAGCGCTCCCAAGATGGTCTTGGTACCTTAATCCTCCGCTTGGACGACCAGATGACGTCTAAAGCGTTCAATTTTGGGGAATGTAGAAAAGAGAATGTATTCCAACTCCAGCAATCCGACTTCATCCGCCTGCCCTTGTACGAACACTGCCGACACGTCAAAACATTAGCTATTTTTTTTATAGCAAACCAAACACTGAATAGCTAGCAAAATTAACATTTCCTAACAAACAAACACTGCTCAGCAAAACAAACAAGACAAGAATTCCCGGACAATAATTCAACTATAAACTGTGAAGCACAACATGTATATCTTTTTATCAGCACTTTCCTTGATAGTTGTATAATCTGTCTCTCGCTCTTTTTTTTCACATTATTTTATTTATTATACCACAGTACTATATTTGTGTTACCAGTTAATAATGAATAAAGACAGCAAAACCGATTAAATCCGATTAAAATCCGTCTAATCCCTATACGAACGCTGACCGACACGTCAAAACAACACACTAGCAAAAGGAAAACAAACCTTCCCATAGGAGAGGTGAGAAAAAATGGGAGGTATTATTTCATTTATTTGGGTATTTTATCACTTTTTATCCATTATCCTTAGTATTAAAATGTGTAAGTGTGTGTGTGTAGATGTAATGTGTGAGGGTGTAATAATAGGGTGTAAGTATAGGGTGGTATAAGGTGAAATAAGGAAGGAAAACCAGCAGGAAAAATGGTACTTTCCTTGCCACGTAATTTCAATCTTCCTTACTTTTTAAAGCGTAAGTTAGTTATTATGTAAAGAGATTTTGTGATGTGAAAGTTCTATTAGTATTTATTCATTTATTTCATTTTATTACTACAGGGATAATTATTTATAAAGAAATTATGATGTAACGTTAGAAGGAATATCAGTATTTATTTATTACGTGTTATTACTTACAGGGATATATTACGTTTAGACTTCATTACTGAATTAGGTAAATTTTTACAAGTTGCCACAACAGGATTTCACTGGAAAAAATATATATTTCCTAGAAGGGCTTAGTGTGACTACCGGGACCTAACCAGGGCAGACTACCGGGACCTAACCAGGGCAGACTACCGGGACCTAACCTGGGCAGACTACCGGGACCTAACCTGGGCAGACTACCGGGACCTAACCTGGGCAGACTACCGGGACCTAACCTGGGCAGACTACCGGGACCTAACCTGGGCAGACTACCGGGACCTAAGCAGGAAAAAATATACAGTAGAAATTAGTCAGACCTCACCTGACCTGACCTAACCTAATCTGGACTGGGACACACTACCGGGACCTAACTATAAGAGGTAACTACTGTTATGCAGCATTTGCAGAAGAAATGGTATATAGAAAAGTTGTTTGTAATAGTGAAATATAAACACTGGTAATAGTAAAATTTTTGAAATCGAGTTGTGGCAACTTGAAAAAATATTCCAAATATTCCCTGAATTAGTTTTCAAATTAATTCCCCACCAATCAAATTATCGTATTGTGAGAAAACAATCCTTAACTTATTTTAATTTAACCTTTGAAAAGTTTATGAAATAACAGAAGCTATTATTTCAAGTGCTTACTACAACTTATATATTTTCAGTCAGTCGGGCAGTCCCAATTTGTTCATTGCCAGTAAACATTTTCCTGGATTACTTTAACTATTGGACAATACTTAACGTTAACCATAATTATTAAGGGAACTTTTGTGGTATATTTGGAGTTGATGTAACATTAGGCCTCCAAACTCAGCTATGAAACACATCCCCTGTGTAATTTCATATGGAGGATTTCTGTTCCCTGGCATAGTTTGGAGGAATCAGTACAGTTGCCTCCTGATAGGTTACCATCATTAACTAATGTATATTTTCTAGTGTATTGTCTGATAGTACAATTTTCCCATATTTCTTATTATGATGGAAGAATATGTAAGTTAGGAGTGTGTGTGTGCCTCATGGAGATTCTTTTTTTTTTTCACAGACAGTCAAGGTTTCTCCCAACACAGTGTAGAGTAGTCATCTCTAGAAGCCATGTCTTGGCTGACGGACTTGGCTGGCCGCGCTGAAGACCTGCTGAACAAATTGGACACAGAGGCAGCCACAGTGCTCCAAAAGGAGAAACTTCATCCCACCACATCAACCTCAAAACACAGCTATAGTTTGGACACGTCTACTCCACCACCAGTTAAATACGATAGGTAAGATTAGCTTTCTGTGTGTCAAATATATTGGTACTGATATATATATATTTGTGGGTCTATAAGTGTAGTACACATAATATTATATAATTGGCACATTTTTTTATGTTTGGTGGAGCCCCTGTGGCCCAGGTGTTAGATATCTATCTCTTGAAAGGACTTTTCCACTGGACTACGGTATGTAAAGTAAATTAAACTCTCCAGAAGAAGAATGTATTTTATCATTTTTCTATGACTAACAACAGATTAATTTACTTTCAATTGGAAAACCTCTTTTATCCAAAGTGTTAAGGAAATAAATTCTACATTAGTATCTGTTCATCAGGTCCGGACTTCAGACTTCAGCAAGTGTACCCAATAATCTTAGTAGCTTTGGTGAAGGTGTGCCGGCAGCAGCAGCACCTCCCATTAAGCCCCTGTCTGGACCACCAGCACTCGGATCTTCCCCAAGGACACGGAAGGGCAACACCAAAAAGAAGGAGAACAGTAAAGATGAAGTGTTGATCAACTTTCTGAACAGTCCATTACAGCCTGACAGTGAACAACATCAAACCTCCACTACTACCACTACCCACACCTCTGATCCAGTGAGTCTTTTGTCTGTTTATGAAAAATGTTGTCCATCAGCTGTTGTCTGGGGTTGGCTATTATTGCCCTCCTTAAGCGAACCCATCTTACACCTAAATGCATGTAGCCTATGTGTACAATATTTATGAAACTTGTTGTGAAAGGAAGGTACTGTACATCTACTAGGCTATTTCTGGTTTGAGGTACTGGGTCTTCAGTATATGCAAATAATTCCTATGAATGATTGAATTTTACACCTCCAGTTTATATTATACTTTATTCTAGAAGTAAGAAATGGAAAGAATTGTAACCAGTAACTTATGTCTTGGGAAAAAAGAAGAATCCAGGCTCAATGTGTTAAAAACCATATCAGGAGCATACCGTACACCAAATTTGATGAAGATTTAGCAATATTGTGTTCTAACCAATTGATCTTTATTTTTTGGCTCACCATGGAGAAATCATAAATCTCTAATTTTGCATATTGTTGACTCTTAATTTTCCAAAAAATAAACTTATTGATAGGCCTATTGTGATCACCTCCTGCAGATGACGTCTTCCCTAACTACTTCAATGGTGAGCAGTCTGGGCCACTCCCGACAATCCTCCACCTCCTCCCACTCCTCACTGGTTGCCCTCAGTGGTCGTGGCACTCCCGCCTCTGTCAGTAATGACATCGGTAAGACAAGTGTACATCACCTGAAAATTAAAGCTCTCAGAAGTTACCAATATGTATGTATCTGATGCACAGTGCTAGGCTTGTGGCAGTATAATGGGTATAGTAGCTCTCTGAGGTAGCAGAGAAGGTATTCACTCATGCCATCTGTCACTGGGAATGGGTTCGTGGCCCTCCCTTTACGTACTTGGCTAAGGTAGCTCAGTCTTAGGCCCAACACCCCTGAGTACAGTAGTATGGAGCTCAGATGTTACCTATACCTGTTTTAACAATATTGATGATTTGCAGAAAGTGGAAGCTGTGGATCTGGAAGTGGAGGGTCAGTCAACACTGACTGCTACGTTACCGTCGACACTCCTACCGATGTCAACATATCCGCCCCCTCCAGCACTGATGGAAGCACCAGGTGAGTTCACACCAAGAAGAGTATTTGGGGATTTACCTTTCTAAACTGTCCAGGTATTGCCCAAACCTGCCACTGAGGCATGAATAAATAAAATGTTCTTAATTTTGACCTCATCTTTTGTCCATAAACCATGCCCAGAACTTTGTGATATGATAAAAGGTATAAATGGCTTTCTTCCCCTCCATAGCAGCAACAACGGCCTCATGATGAGTTCAGTGGACAGTGAGACCACACTACTCAGAAAAGAAGTGTCCAGTCTCAACCAAGAGATGAGCCAAGTGCTACGCAGAGCTAAGGAGGCAGAGAGAGGTGAGTTTCAACTAGAAACAAGCTAGGTGCTATGTAGAACTAAATTAGAAGTGTGGTGCATAATATTGTGCCTACATGCATGTGTGAGTAAATAGATGTTAGATGAGGACAGTTTCTGTATAGGAAAAGTTGGGCAGAACAGAATGGAGATGTTGTGCTGTTTTACAAATCTGAATGTAGGGAGAGTGTATGGAAAAGGGAAACGGGAGAGGTAGCTAGACCTGAAAAAGGAAAAAATTACTTATATACTGTAATTTTAACAATAGAGGCGGGACAACTGCGAAGTCAGATGTCAGGCATGCTGAGTCAACAAAGCTCCAGCGACCGGGTGATGCGAGAACTGCAGCAGAGGGACTTTGACCTCCAGGTATGCTACCCAAACCTTCACCAAACTCACAACAAGTAACAGTAAATCACATGAAATAAAGAAACAGTGTTTAGAGGGAAAAGTCTGAGTCTATTATTGTATGCAGAATTATACTGTACTGTACAGTAGTTCCCATAGATTTAGTGGAAAGTCAGTACCACTGTTGTACAGTACTTAAGATTATTGCTTAAAAATTTGGATTAAGGTGTTTCAGATCCTTTCCTATACATCACATTTCCTTTCTTGTTTAGGAGTCTGTACGAGCCAAGGACAGCCAGCTTGCTGTACTGAGGGTGAGGCTGCAAGAGGCTGACCAGAACATCCAAGCCAAAGATGCCACACTCTCAGCACTCCAGGAAGAGAACAAAAGGTTAGGCCGTCAGTAATAAGAAGGACAAATGTGTTCATGAATGTAATTTGAATCTTAATCTTGTAAGTATGACTTTACTGTATGTGTGACATGGAATAAGTAGAAATATAATACCCATGTTCTTCTCTATACAGGTCTCCCTCTATATACGTTCTCTAAAACCCGATCATATATAAAAAACTAGCATACCGAGTCATAAACTATAATGGCGTAAATAGAGACCGACTTTCGAGTCTGCTGAAACTCACACAAACAATTAATAAACACATTAATACAAATTGTAAAATAGGGAAGAGGTATGGAAATTGTAAATATATTGCTATACCTATCTCTAGAAGTTAATACGCGTTTCTACTAGCCTAATCCCCTTGAGGCTAGAGGACGATAAACCCTTCTGTCCCTTTCAAGGCTAAGGGACAACAATAGTCTCACAGTGCTCATTCACTTAGTGGTAGTTTTGGCCATCAGGGTGGTGGTGTTCTCAGCTGCTTCTTTCACATTCAATGAATTCTTAGTCATAGTATCTCTACTATGACTGGGTTTGGCCAAGAAGACGTGCTATAGAACTCGCTCCCTAGCCACTCTCATTCTGTCTCACAAGCACAAGCTTTTCCTTACCCATTTAGCCTTACCTTCAAATATATTCACACTGGTAGGATGCTTAACCCATACGAACCGCAATTAATATTACAGTACTAGCCCCTCAACCGCAAACACAGGGTGATTTTTAAAGTTTCGATTTTGTAAAAAAAAATTCTTACACATTTGTAGAGCTTTATTTTACACACCAGAATATGCAAACAAAAGTCTTCTATCTCCACTGGTTAAAGTACAGCAGCATATCAAAGTCGGAAAATAATATGACAGTTACCCCCCCAAATAACATACGAATGCATACGCATGTGTTACACATGTTTATAATGCGTAGATACATGAGTATGTGTACCTCGATGTGTGCTTGCGTGTTTGTGTATGTAAAACGAGTATATAAATGCACTGAAATAGACAAAAAAGGCAACATACAAGTCATTTTTGCATACAACTGTGCATACCTGTGATACGCTAACGCATGCATGCACAATGTATGGGAGTGTTTGAAAGTGTGTTATACTAATGTCTATTGCCTAATAAGAGCTATGGGAGGCAGAGAGAGGCTAGGGGAGGCAGGGAGAGAGAGTGTATGACAGCCCACGAGTTATTTCATTGGCTGCAGATAACACAATGTGGGTGTGGATGTACTTTGGCCACACCCACCTACACCATAGGGGGGGGGGGGGAAGTCAGCCAATCACGATCTATTACAATAGTCCGAGGTTACAGTTTCCCTTTGGCACTACTGCTGTTTCTATATGTAGCCCATGCAGTTATTTATGGGCTGTTCATTTAAACGGACCATCGGCTTCAAGGCCTAAAATCGTATCGTCCGTTTAAACGGACAATAGGACTTTAGGGGTTAAAAGCCATTACTATTCAATCATGGCAGTAACACTTATAAAAATCCAAAGTAAAATCAGTCAGGAGCAGACACAAACACTGGCGTAGCAAACTGAGTGGTAGTGTAGGAAAATTTTATGATAATAAACTTTGACCTAGCTGAACTGAACACCGTGATCAGGATGGCGCTGTGATCGCTCCACTGAAGGAACAAACGCCTGTAGGGATGTGCTGTGAGTGGACGATCATATACGTGAGTTACACTAATCGGAAAGAGAAATATTTGTACTGTACTAATATTCCTCAATCGTATACACGAAATATAAAGTGGTAAATCGTATATAGAGGGAGACTTGTACATCCTTTCCCAGCCTGACCTAAGCATGTATGTGAGAATTATGTTAACACTCCATTCTTATCACCATTCATTCCTTTACTGTTGCTGTTGAGAAATACCACCCAACATTTGTACAGGTTGATGGAGGGAGCGAGTGAGAGCAGCGGCCTACACAGTCAAGCTCTGCAGACCTTGGAGGAGAGACTGATAGAGACTCAGAGTACCCTTGACCAAGAACGCACCAACCACACCTCACAGCACACACACTTAGTGGCCAGGTAGAGAGACAAGGGTGTACAATCACTGGAACGTGTTGATAACTTGTGTTGAGGACATTGATATGGAATTTGAGAATACTATATAACTTTATTTTGTGTTCTAAGTGTTGGTCAGGTTACCAGTAGGACGAGAGTAAAGAAATAATAGAAATACTGTACAAATATATATTGACAGATGTATATTTGTATTCCATCACATTTGGATATGAATGTACAGTACCAGTTGATGATATTTTCCTGAAATTACAGTAAATGGTCATATCTGTAGAGTATTTAGAGTAAAAATACTCTTAATTGAGAGGTTTAATTGTGAATTTAGTTTATATACCCAATATGTAATAAAAGAATGTGGTGGTGGTGTTGAAGTTCCTCAAGCTGTCTGGCCGAGCAGCCCCGAGCTCCTGAGGAAGGTCATGGCCTAAACCGGGCTTTCCCACAGTACCCTCAGAGAGTGTATGTTGTGTTGTTGGCGAGTGTGGTTGTGTGTATTGCAGTCATCCATAATGTGTTTAATAGAATGGAGTGAATGTGGTGTTGTCTCTTATGATGTTTGTATATAAAGGGGGATATTTTGTGTTGATAAATCTGGAGCAACTGAATCCTCCAAACTATTCCAAGCAACAGAACACTATTATTTCTTTTCATCTGGTCCTGTTTCCTGGCATACTTTGGAAGAATCAAGGCACTCCATTGTAACAAAAGTGAATTACCGCCTTAAGAGAGTTTTGTTGATCTGGGTGTACAGGGTCAACCAGCTGGAGGAGGAGCAGCAGAGTGTGAGTGTAGTGTTGGTTGAGGCACAGAAGAGACTGGAGGAAGAGAAGACTCGTTCACATCAGCTCTCAGCTCAGGTCAGTAACTATAGAATTATCATGGTCCATCTAAATTTTATGCATTCATTCTTCTATATATTAATCAGCTCATTTATGAAAGTTGGGTGTATCTTTTTTTATTTACAGTAGTTTGTTTTATTTTTATCTACTCATTTATTCCTCTATATTTTTATATACTCCATTATTGAAATTGGATGTATCAGTTTGTTTTATGCATATGGCATTCTGTTTTATTTTCATCCACTTGTACATTTACCAGTTGGGGAGTTTGCGAGGAGAGTTGGCATCGGCACGGGAGGAGCTGGTAGAGTACAAGGCCAAGGCCGGGCGTATCCTACAGAGCAAAGAGAAGCTTATAGCTACCTTAAAGGAGGAGAAGGGTGAAGGCACAGGGGACCAGGACTCAGACTTCCACCAGGCAGAACTCCAGCAGATACAGTGAGTGAGGGAGAGCGTGATAAATAGACTTGTTATAACCCTTGCACTATGGAGTAATCTGGTATTCTTAGTTTTTACTACTTCAGAATAATGTTTTATAGTCTGCTTTGTGCCACAGTTTGGAGTACTCAGTAGCTCCCAATTCACTACCATCATCATCATACTCCCCACAGGTGTCTCTGTGGAATGGACTTGGTGAATCTGTCTTTGATGGTGTAGGACTGGCTGGCTTCAAGAGTTGGGCTAATATGTTTTTATTAAGCAAACTGCTCATTTTTCTTTCTCTAAGCTGTCTTCTTTTCTTCAGGTTGGATTCATGGGGCTGGGGTCCTCGGATTGATAGAATGTTTGTATTCTTTCCCAGCTTTGTGTGTCTGGTCTATTTTAATAATAATAATAATAAAAGGTGTCGGTGCATTGTTAAGCAGCCTGTCCTTTTAACACAAGCCCAGCAGATTACTTAATTTGTTTGGTAGTGAATAACAGAAGCCTGGGAAAACATTTGGTGGTCTTCATTGAATTAATAAATGTAAAGTATTAAATGATGGATACAAGTATTTATCCATTGTATATTGAGGGTCTACAGTATGTATGTAAAGAATATATAATTTCGTAGATGTGAGCGTGACCTACTTCGCGAGGAGCTGGAGGGTGCAGGTGGTCGGATACAAAAGTTGATGGTGGAGGTATCTGAGTTGGAGGCATCAGCACAAGACCAGGCAACACGTGCTGTCCATGACACAAACTCACTAGAAGAAGTCATCACACAGGAGAGAACCAGAAGGACTGAGAGTGAGGTTGAGCTCAGACAAGTCCAGGAGGTGAGGGTTTTGTGCATCTAAATTAATAATACAGTAAACCCTCGCTAAGTCGGACCCTCACAAGTCGGATATCGGATAACTCGGACACCATCAGTGTATATCCGACTAACGCGGGAATGTTCTGAGTGTATCATCACAAAGGCGTACAGCCTGAGAAGTGACACAGGTTAATTTTCTACAAAACTCAAATTACCATCTCTATACCATAAAAAAGTTATGCTTTTACCATAACAGGTATGTATAAGAAACTCAGTGTTTTTAATTTTAAATAACTTTACTGCCCAAAAAATGGTGATGTACTGATATATAATTGGCTGAACTACTGTCAAACGAACCACGGAGCCACATATGCATTGGTCATGACGGTATTACCACGGTGACTCCACAAAGTGATCCATTATCCATTAATAAACTTTATCTATGCTGTTATTATAGTTGACTGCATAGGAGATGCATTTTTAACATGAGATTAGATGCACTCTTTGTCTATAACTATGGTGGCTATAGTTGTTTGGATCAATCCTAAAGCATGGCCAATTGTTGCCACCTTTTCTCTTGACAATATTGACTTTTTCACATAATGTGTGATCTTTTCTTTTCTTTTCATCACTACTAATATCACTTGAAAGATTTCTCTTCAGCGCCATAGAGAGGAGATTACTGTACGAGAAGCAAGCATAAAAATATCACAAAAATTGCAGGAATAATGTGCCCTGTGTGGCAACAAGTATGCCGTGACTGATAAACTGACTGATACCAGCTTTGATTCCTATACTTCCTCACCTACCATCACACCACACCAAAATACCTTATTTCATGTTAATATACATTATTAGATATATTTCTACAGTATTATATACTTTTTTGTAAAATTGTCATGTTTTTGTATGTGCACAGCTGTGTATGGGAACCAGAGATATGAGTGAAAGCACATGTAGTTTTGAGGGCGTGTGCGCTTGTGGTCAGTCGTACGCATCAAATTTAAGCCCTCAGTTATCTCGGATCTTCGGATAATTCAACAAGGGTCTCCCCCCAATTGATCCAAGTTAATGAGGGTTTACTGTAGAGTTGTATGTAAATTTGTTTGTACAGTATATGTTTACTGTATTTATTTATGTTTGAGCATCACGCAAAAACTACACTACTTTCCTAAGCTTTTAAGAGCATCATCTCAGCTGGGGAGAAGGAATAGAGAAGAGATATATTTACATTTCACTAAAATACTCTCATGTATGTTGTCTTGCAGGAGGTTCGGTGTTCACGTGAGGAGTTGACCCGGCAAAAAGTGAGCTTCTCCTCTCGCCTTCATGACCGCGACACAGAAATTGACCGCCTAAGGAAACAGGCAAGTCCAACGTTGAGTCCCTATAACTCAAATAATAAAGGGGAAGTACAGTTGTTGGTAAATATGGAGCAACTGATTCCCCAAATTTATTCCAAAATAAAATATATTCATGCCAGGCTGATTTATGTATCACTATGTATTGTACTGTATGCCATGCTTTATCTGTTGATTTGTTTTAGGTGGCTCACAAACAGAGTTCATCCAGCAGCCTGCAGGAACTAGAGCAACGTGTCCACGGCCTCACAGAGTCACTCATCCATAAACAAACCACCATTGAAACACTCAGCACAGAGAAGCACTCACTTATCATTCAGATGGAACGCCTCCAGGTAAGCTAATAACCAGAAAAGAAGGATTATCCTGTAACACTAAGGGCCATAATTGAAAACATGCTTGGTGCTGATGAGGATGTGTTGCCAGTATGATTACCCCACAGACAAACAACAGAGCCATTGTACCAGTGCCACACCTACAGTACATCAACACCATGGATATTCTTACATACAGCCCTAAATCATCTGGGTTCACAACAATGTACACTTGGGAGAAGATAATATTATGTTTTGGAGCATTTGTTATAGCTATTTATACATGAATCATTATATTATGCTTATGCTATGTCCAATGTTAATGTATCCTTTTTCTTACACAATAATTCATCCCCAGCAACAATACGATGAATCCCAAAAGTTGCTCAACAGAGACCCACCAACAATGTTCCGCCAAGATGAAGGTAAGTCAGTAAACCCGTGACACTAATAAAAGAGAGTTGTTCTAAGAAAGGCGACAGAAAAATTATATATTCTGTACTAAGCATTAAGTTTTGGGAAAATGAGGCTAGAGTAGAAAAATATATATATAAACTGTTACAACCATAGCTGTTAATTTGTAAATACGTATTGGTATCACTTAAGTCAGTGTTTGTATAGCATTGCCCTTCTGTTTCTCTTTCTGTAAATATGACACCACATGTATTATTTCTGTTTGATTTTAACAATTGCCTTGTACCACACAGTGAGGAACCGTGTGCCAAGCTTCCTGATGGAGTCTCCCTTCGATGGCGGCGTGACCCGAGGAGTGAAGCGGGCCTACTCCACCCTGGACAAGTTCTCGGTACGTCTGGGCGTCTTCCTCCGCAGGTACCCCATTGCCCGGGTCTTCGTTATTGTCTACATGTGTATCCTCCACTTGTGGGTGATGGTCGTCCTGCTAACGTACACCCCAGAGATACACGGCCCAGAGTACCACCGCCCCATCGCCACTCTTCCACACGACCAGTAGCATAAGGGGATTTATGTACACTTAGTCAAATAGGTTATGTCTTGATTGGGTTATTATTATATGTTCAAATTGCAGGACATAGTTCAGTCCAGAACATTGCCAGAATCCATAACTAGAGTGAAATTAAGATGTCACTTACCTGACTGATGGTACAGAGGTTCATTGACCTTCATGCAGTATTTCAATTTTCTCTCGCCATCCATTTCTTCACAAAGCTTTCATACTCATTTTCTATTATCACCACTAACCAATTTCCACCCCATACACACAGATTATTATTGATACCAGCAGGGGAGTTGTTTTTAATACACATTGTTCTCATCAACAAATTAACTTAAAATCATAGGTTTGCTAAATTTAGCACATTACCTGTGTTGTTATAGCCTTTGTTTCCCTGAGTCTGGAGGTCCCCATTCCTCAACATGGGAAATACAGTCTTCATGATGAAATAATACCCAATTCAACTGTATAGATCACTTGCCATGTGTTACTATGCTAGTATTTGTTGTGTAGTCAACTTCAGTACAGTAGTTAAGTAGCATCCTAGTGATTTCCTTACCTGTAATATAATAGCATTTTGTTGTTTTAAACTTAAACATCACACACAAACTCATTTCCATTTACTCCTCCTTTCATCCCCTTTTCTCAGCACCTAAATAAGGGTTGTACAAGGCTGTTAAGGGACTTTTGAACTCAGCTATACTTTGAATAGTTGATACATCTGTAGCTAACCGGTAGTCATATTTTAACTGTTTGTACCGTAAAAATACATAAGTTTAGACTCTTTTCTTTGTAAATTGAAAGGAAACTGATTCCTTTAAACACAGCCACTAAACAGATCCTTATTGCTATCATTCAGGTTGACTGTTTGTGGTCTAAGTTTGGAGGAATTAGTTGACTTTCCAATTCACCAATAAGGGTCTCTCCCCAAGACACACAAACAGACAGGTACTTCCCACACCCATTCATTTACTTTTCTGTGAGGCTTACTAATGCTTATTATAACAATGCTAATTATTACTAACTTTAAAGAATTATTATTGCAGCTTAATAATAGTGATTTTTTACGTGCACAATCGACTTTTATTTAAGTGCTCTGGTGATTTGCAGGTTTTCTTACTGTAGTAATACTTATGTAGTGGCATTTTATTTAGAACTAAGAAACTAACCATTTATTTATTTATACTGGGTTGATCCTTATTTCACCAGTACTGTATCATCTTTCCTTCTTATACTGATTAACATTATATGAAAAGTTTATTATATTGTATATCCAATAGGTAAGTTTGATCATGGTTTCTTGAGATACGGGAGTCAGGTACTGTAAAATTATATTATGTTGCTAGTTAATCAATTACTTAGTAATTTTCTATTACGTGTATTTCTAGTACAATATGTGATCCACTATTTACATCCAACGAGCCCTGGTTCGATACTCATCACTGTATGCAAACCTAGGGTTGTGGGGAGGTGGTGATGGGTAGTGCCTTTCTAGTTTATTCAAGCCGCCCATTATAAAATTTTCCAGTGCTGTGTCCACAAACAGATACAAAGCCAGTTAAACCCCATGGTATGTTATCTTTACAGACCTGCTATGTTGGCTAAAATGACTCTTTATATACAGCTTCCCCCTCTGTACAATTAGAATTCGTTCCTAATAAACCCATCACGAACTGAATAATTGTACTGTATAGCAGAGACAAAAAATAAATATCTTTTACAATACAGTAACTCCCCGACATACGAACATTCGAGTTACAAACAATCGGTACAGACGAACAAACTTCTGAAGTCCATAAATTTGTCTGAAAGTCGCTAGCAAACTTCAAATTTAGCGGGCATGCATATAGTTCACGAGTTTGCCACGCAACGGCAGCACCACGCTTTGTGACGCTCACTCAGTACCCACACCGCCGCCACTCTCCAGTCGAGCCAAAATTCAACAGCATTTGTTCGTCATGTCGTGGTGTACTGCTTCGTAATTTCGCTTAAATCGTACATACTGTAATTTCATAGTAAATGTCGGGTGTGAAGCGAAAGATGGATAGTGAAGCCAATGGCAGTGCAAGGAAACGTCAGGCTATAACATTAGAAGCGAAAAGCTGCGCTGTGCCTGCCTTATCTCCCTGACGCACACCCCCGACACCCACCATCTTGTTTGTTTACATCGACAGCTGACTTGCTACTACAATTTTTGCTTAAATATTTTTTTTTTCAATGTTAACATTGTGTAAATCACCTTCAAATAGCATTAAAAGTGCTGGGTAATACAAGTATGGGTATTAAGTATGCTGTAAGTATAGGATTTTATCTATTTTTTAATGTAAATGAGGCTTTAAAACGTGGGGAAAATTCCGATGGGGACCCGATTTTGGACATACGAACAAATGGACTTACGAACAGCCTCTTGGTCCCCATTATGTTCGTAAATTGGGGAGTTACTGTAGTGAAATCATAGTACGAAAACGAAAAAGATTTTGGGATTGTATCCTGGGAAGAGTGTAGCAGAATCTTAAACTCAGAAGAAACATCAAGTAAAATATCATAATATAGACGTAAAAGCCTATGTAGTACACGACATCACTTATGGTGTATATATTCTATCACACAACTCATTCATTGTATGCAGTGTGGTACAGTATTCCACTTTTATATCAATTGACGCTGCCCATGAATGTTGTTGTTGCACCCAGAATTTTCCCAACTGAGAATGTTAGAGTTTTTCAAGAGTCTCTATACATTTGAGAAACAGCACAGCAATAACATTCAATATACTATACTGTACTGTACTGTATTTATTGACAATGATGGCCATCTTTCTCCTAAGACAGAGAGAGAGAGAGAGAGTGTGTGTGTGTGTGTGAAAGTATATGTATGTGCATGTGTGTGAAAGCAGAGTGAGCTAAGTATATCCACATCCATAACTCATTTTTTACCAGTTTACCAATCACTGTTCACCATTTGCACAGCTCATTTGTGCCAACATACAGTAATCTAGTAATAGCCTATGTCCACTTCATACAAGGGCTGAGAATAATGATACAATACAGACTTCAAGACTGAGGGAACTGTACTCTTATATAATTATGAGTATGTTTCTGGGCCAGTTTAAAGGTTCTCCATTCATAAGT
Source organism: Petrolisthes manimaculis (assembly GCA_034508575.1). Taxonomy (NCBI): domain Eukaryota; kingdom Metazoa; phylum Arthropoda; class Malacostraca; order Decapoda; family Porcellanidae; genus Petrolisthes; species Petrolisthes manimaculis. The sequence goes on from JAWZYT010005594.1 coordinate 20,471, forward strand.
ATCTGTCTATCTATCTATAGCTCTGACGCCTCATTCCCTCCGGGAACTCCCCCAAGGGGGTGGCCAAGTATCAAGTGTATTAATATTACAGAGGATTCATGCTGGATATACTGTACTCTCTATTTTTTCCTGATACAGGTTTATAATATTTGTTGGTTGACGACAAATAATTCAGTTGAGTTTTATGGTAAATTAAAATTGGTTTGAACAATTAGGCACATATAGAGTATCCACACCCTAATGTGCTTGAGAAGCATTTGGCGGTGATGTTACAGGCAGTGGTGATGGTTTTATTTCACTTTTAGTAATGATGATAAGAGGTCACGAGTTCAACACTTATCACTGTGCTAAAAACCTTGGGGAAAGAAGGTCATGTGCAGTGCCTCACTGGAATGTTGGTAGGACTATAAATATGGTTTAGCTTAGTGGATGACGGTTGGTGTATAGAGGGAATAGTTATGGCGGTACATATAGTTTATTGGTGTATAATAATAATATAAGGATACTGTATATTTGTTGTGAAGTATTGTATTGTATCCCAGAATGTTATGACAACACTGCTAAGGGTTGGGGTCAGTGTTAAAGAGGCAGTGTTTGTCAATATTGATTTTTAATAGTATATAAACAATATCTTAATAATATATAAACTGAAATGCAAATGATACATATTTTCTAAGGTTCTTTTTCCATGACGATAAAACAAAACACTCACAGCTGAGAATTTACTGGCTGATGGAGTTTTGGGGTTGGCGGTCTCAACACTTAAGCATCAGCTCTTGTACAGTAGACCCTCGATATACAGTGAATAATTACTTGTATACACCACTTTAGTTTACACTCAGCCACTCATTGAAGACCACCAAATGTTTTCCCAGGCGTCTGATATTCATTACAATACAGACTAAGGGATTTGTTGAGTCTGTGTTCATTGTTCTTAATAATATCGACGGTCTGCTGTAGTGAGGTGTCTACTGTGCCGTATTCTTTTACTGTACTTTGTTACTATGAGCGATTGAAAATCTGAAGCGTAAAACCCCATCACATATAATAATTGAACTATTATGATAATTTTGTTATGTACAATATTACTCTTTCCTGCAATATAGAGCAAATTATTATTAGAGTTTAAGGCTTATTTACCAAACCACTCAAGCCACTATGTGTGTTGGCTGAGATGTGATTGATAAAGGGAAAATACTGTACCTTGTTTTATGTGGATGAATAAATCACTATTTTCCTATACAAAATAATTATACAGTATACTAATTATTGTTGTTGCAAAAACCTTATTAACCATTATTCTTATACCAAAACACATATGATGTGGACTCATATCACTCGTCCTATGGGTTTTTTTGTTGGGGTCTGTATAGGGTGGAGGTAGTCTTCGTTCATCTACTCTCACAGTGGTAGCGCCCTCCTGTAACCGTAGTTAGTTGCATGGCCTGTATACAACCTTATCTTTACTATAGCTATGTGGTAATTAAAATTCAAGAAATGAAAAATGTATTCTAGTTTAGCACGGTAATATGAAACTAACAATAAGTTTTAAGAGCAAAGAAAATACTGGTAGTAGTTGACCTGCATATTTAAAACAAAACACGAATTTGTTATAATAGAGGTCCAGACATAGACACAAGGACGACTGCCAGAACAATATTATGACCCTTCTCAGACCCTATATTCCTAATAAGTGTATAATAATATGGGTTTGTTTATTATTTTGGCTTGACAAGTATCGACTGCGTAATGGTAATACAGGCGATAACATTTTAGTGATGGAGTGTATGCATGTTGAGAAGCGTATGTGTGTGTTGTGTGGTGTATGAGGAGAAGTGTATGTGTATGTGGAGAAGTGTATATGTATGTTGTGTGGTGTGTGAGAAAAAATGTATAATTTATGTCTGTTGTGTGGTGTATAAGGGGAAGTGTATATTATGTCTGTTGTGTGGTGTATGTGGAGAAGTGTATGTGTCTGCTGTGTGGTGTATATGTCTGTCATGTGTTATATGTAGAGAAGTGTATATACGTGTCTGCTGTGTTGTGTGATGTCTGTGAGTGTTCTTATATAAGAGGTTTATCACACTGGTAGGTAGGTATTTCCTCTGTTTTCCTTGGACTGAACTGTTCCATTAGAATTAACGTGGTGAATCACTACGAATCATGTATTGGGATGATTCTCCATAAATTGAATGGAATCGACTAGCTTGGTGTAAACGCAGCCTAACAGTCAATTATTTCCTGTTATTTATCACTACGATATCGATATTTACATTATTTTATTCGTCGATTGCCCCCCCCCCCTTCCCCCTATAAGTAAAACAATAATATTTGAGTAGTGCGTATGGTGCACAAAAGTTATTTCATTCCCTCACTCAGCCACAATAAATAAGACTGAATTGCCTGCATGTGATTCAAACAGCAAAGTTGTTGGGCTGCTGATTCCTCCAAACTATGTCACGAAACAGATTCCCATTAAGGTCGTCTGTTTTCTGGCATTGTGTGGAGGAATCACAGACCTTCCAGTTCAACAACAAGAGAATAATCCCCTTGAGTGATGCTTCTCACAGGAGATAAAAGCAGTAACTATGAATGGAAATGGTTCAGTGGTGTTTCAAAGCAGGGATACAATTATTCTGGGTTCACAGTTGCGCAGTGGAACCCAAATGCGAACCCTATATTCTGAACAAAATGGATCAGATTGAGGAAATACCAACTCGAGGCTCCGGGGCATCGAATCACTGAAAACACAAGTTGGTTAAGTAGGGAACTGAATGAGATGCCAGTCCTGCTGTCTGTTCTGTTCCCTATTTACCCTGTTACGTCTAGCGTCCCTGTGATGTAGTTAAAAATTATGGAGGTAAATTAGTCCTTCAAATATTGCCACGAAACACCACTTATATTGATGGAGCTTGTTTCGTGGCATAGTCAGAAGGAATGAGAAGCCACTAAAAAAAAAAAAAGGTCATACACAATCACAGGGTCCTTAAGTGTTGACTATATTAATATTAACGAGTGTAATGACATAGAGTACAGCGGTGACACAACAGGATACAGGAAACAACTTTGAGGTGAATGTGGTTATCGAAGGACACTCACTCCCTAACACACTGATAACCAACGACCACCAACGGGGAGTGAACGAGTAATAAGGGTATGTATGAAGTACTCTGTGTGTGTGTGTGTAATAGTTGATGTTTGGAATTGAAATGTTTGAGGGAATGAATTAGTGTGTGTGTGTAATAGTTGATACTTGGAACTAAAATGTTTGAGGGAATGAATTAGTGTATGTGTGTGTGTGTAATAGTTGATGTTTGGAATTAAATTGTTTGAGTGAAAAACTGAACGAGTAAGGGAATTAATTCATGTGTGTGTGTTTGAGTGAATGAGTAAGGGAATGAATATATGTGTGTGTGTGTGTGATAGAGGATGGATAAAATGTTTGAGTCAATGTGCTGTAAGATAAGAGGTATGTGTATGTGTGTGTGTGTGTGTGTGTGTGTAATCGAGTATGCATGGGTAAAATGTTTGAGAGACTATGTTGTAATAGAAAAAATGTGTGTATGAATAACGTTTGAATGAATGTGTTGACAGATAAGGAGAGAGAGAGAGAGAGATAGAGATCAAGTATAAGTACATAATAAGGGATAATATATATAGTCCAAAGTTTAGTCCACCCCTATAGAACCCCACGAGGCTACAGCTTGTGGTATTCACGTCTCAGTGGGCGAAAAATATAAATATATAATTAGGGTATCGGGTTGTTAGGTACGATATTGCTAACTCGGATATTTACAGATTTTCAGATTTTGTTCATTTCTTTCATTTCATTTTTCTTGATTTAAATAAGGGAAGTAGGTGACCAGCAGTGGGAAATTCTGGGGCTCTGTTGATTCCTCCAAGACATTCCAAGCAACAGCAGAATCCCCCTCCACTTATGTAAGACTGTAGAGATATGTGTGTTTTATAATAGAGTTCGGAGGGCTACATGTGTGCTCCAATTTGCCCACAACAGTTAATTCCCGTAAATGGTGCTTATATTACACATATATGCCGTCCCCCTGCATAAAAAAAAAACTGTTTACCCAGACTCTCCCTCAAGATTGTTGGGGTGTGGGCAAATGAGCTAGTAGGATATTTCTGCATTGTATAGATGTTAGAATCATACGAGTCACATGAAAAAAAAACCACAGGTGGACAAGAAACGTATGATTTGTGTGGAAAACCTGCACATATGTAACTTGGATAATTTAGTGCTAATAATCTTGGTGTTGTTGGTGATGGTGATGTTTTTGGTGGTTGTGGTGATGGTGGTGGTGTTGTTGGTGATGGTGGTGGCTGTGGCATTGTTGGTGTTGTAGTGGTGGTGGTATTGTTGGTGATGTTGTAGTGGTGGTGTTGATGTTTTTGGTGGTGTTGATTTTGTTGTTGTTGGTGTTGTTGCAGTGATGGTGGTGGTGGTGTCATGTGGCACTCGTTGATGGCAGGCACTTATGGTCTGGGGGGGGGGGGAGGTATGATGGGGGTGTATAGTGATGACCCGGCCAGTTCATAAGGTGAGTGCCAGCCCCGTCGGTGCCTAAAGCCTGGCATTGGCCCTCTCCCGCTATACATAGGAAAACTCTGTAAATAGTGCCACGAGGCGGTGGTGCCACTTCTGCATCTCCCCGTCCGTCGTACACACACACCTGAAGCGAGAGGGTGCCAGAAGTTCCCTCGTCGTTCAACCTTCGGGGCACTTTCCTTCGAGGTCAGGGTGGTGGGGGACGAGGGTGTGTGTGGGTGTGTTCGTGCCCGCGTGTGTGAGTGATGTAAGTGGAGAAGGGGGAGGTTGGAGGAAAGAGAGAGTGAGAAAAAGCTAGAAGGAAGGGGACGTTAGAGACTGTATATGTGGAAGAGCGAAGTGTAGCGCAGGTGTTGGTTGGTTGGTTGGTTGGTCTGTCGGTTTGTGTGTGTGTGTGTATGTGTGTGTGTGAGTGTGTGTGTGAGGCGTGGCAGCAGCGTGGGTTGCGGCTCTTCACTGATGTCACTCTGGCAGTCAGCTGTTCTCTCTCCCCGGCTAGCTAGTGTGTGTGTGTGAGTGTGTGGCGTCGCGGCTATACCCTGTCTCCTTGTCTGCCTGCCACCCAAAAACATACAGTCCATACAGACATACCCGTACAGCAGGCAAAACAACATCCACTTTATCACACAACCCAAGTCATCGTGTGTGTTCGTCGTTGTTGTTGTCGTCATAACATACATACGTGGTGGTCGTGTTTGGTCACCGTCGCGTTCGTTGTTGACTAATAATATAATAATACTTGTGTTGTTCTTGGTGGTGGTGGTAGTGGTGATAAAAGCACATTAAAAAAAAAAATATATATATATATATATATATATAACTCATCATCAAAATAGAAACAGAAACAGAGAGAGGGAGAGAGAGAGAGAGAGGGTTGGCCAGAGTACTGTACCTGTCTGTGTGTCGTTGCTGTTGTTGTTGTTGGCCAGTGATCGAGTGAGTGAGTGAGTTGGTAGGGACTCTTCCCAGGACACACACAGGACAGTTGTAAGCTACAGTGTTGTTGTTGTTGAGACCAATAACGATAACATCATCATGTTCTCCAAGATTCCCTTCGATAGACCAGCGGCGTCGAGGTGAGTTTTTATTATTATTATTATTATTATTATTATTATTATTATTATTATTATTATTACACCGCCCCAACCCGAAGGGGGGCGGTGTATTGTTTTCGGTGCTGGATATTTATTTATTTATTTATTTATCTGTTCGTGTGTTTGTTAACAGTCTAGCGTCCACAGGTTTAGCCGCATGATGTTCATTTTTTTTTTATATAGATATTCATTAGAACACAAAATTATTAACTTTTGGGAAAAGTCGCTCTAATGTACAGTTGCCAAAAAAGATATTGCAACAACCATTGATAAAAATTTAAATATATTAATGTCCATATTTGTTTATAGGGATTATAAGTATGTATTACAGAAGGATATGTATATTTCCTTCTGTTATACATGCTTATAGTCCCTACAAATAGTTGTGGATATTACTATGGTTAAAGTTCTATCAATAGTTGTTGCAATACCATTTTTGGCAACTGTACACTCGTGATACATAATTTCTGACCAGAGTGTGAGGAGCAGAAAGTTTTGAATCGCCTGGTATTGCTCATTTCCGAACCCAGTACACCTATAGAGGCTGAGTTCGAATGCAGGGTATAATTATGTGTGTGTGTGGTGCCTGCCGTTCGTCTCTGGTTAAGGGGCGGTGTTGCCATCGAATGATGTCTTGTTATTACCTCCGCCAAGGAGGTTATGTTTTCACCCCTGTATGTTTGTCTGTTTGTTTGTCTGTTTGTCTGTTAGCAGGATTACGCAAAAACGCATGGACGAATTTTGATGAAACTTTGTGGGAAGGTCAGGTATTGTAGTGGCAACAATTGATTAGATTTTCAGATGTCAAGGTCAACGAAAAGGTCAAAAACATATTTATAGCCATATCTCGGGACTCGCTTGAGCTAGAGACTTCTACCTGGGCTCATATTGTAGTATTTAGGAATAAGATTGCGGGGAAACGAAATAGATTACGGGGGAAAGAAATCAAAATAAAAATAAACGCACATGTCCCTTCTTGGGTTCCGTAATTATCTGGCATTGGCGGAGGTTTGTATTCTCTGAAGGCTTCCATTCTTGTTAATATTATTATTGTTGTTGTTTTTATTATTATTAATAATATTGTTATTATTAGTATTATTATCATATTATTGTTATTATTATTAATATAATAATTATTATAAATTTATATTTGTTTTTGAGTCGACGATGCTCATTTTTGTATGGTGTTGTGCATGGCGTGAATCCTATTGTTGTTGTTGTTGTTGCTTGACCTTGTATGCACGCACTCACTCACTCACTCAAGCACGCACACACACACATACATGGCTCCCAAAGGGTTCTGCTAACACACACACACACACACAGACACTCTAAAATTTTCTTTACCGACCGCTCCATCCACTTCCACTATCACCACACCACTACTACTACCACTATCACAACTATAATACCACTACCACCACCACTACTACTACTACTACTACTACTACTACTACTACTACTACTACTACTACTACTACTACTATTATACCACCTGCTACTACTACTACTACTACTACGACCACCACAACAACAAATACTACATACTATTACTACTACCACAACAACAAATACCACTACTACCACAACAACAAATACTACTACTACTACTACTACGACCACAACAACAAATACCACTAATACCACAACAACAAATACCACTACTACTACTACTACTACTACTACTACTACTACTACTACTACTATACCACCTGCTACTACCACTGTTATCAAGACAATCACCTGTGTTGCTGCAGTTGTTATGATTTTCATGAATATTTGAGTACGGTACTTGACCCCCTAAATTATTATTATTATTATTATTATTATTATTATTATCCTATTATTATCATTATTATTATTATTATTATTATTATTATTATTATTATTATTATTATTATTATTATTATCCTATTATTATTATTATTATTATCATTTTATTATTATTATCCTATTATTATCATTATTATCTTATTATTATTATCCTATTATTATTCTTAACCTCATAATTATGATACTTAAAAGGAGGATATTCGGTGTTGGTAAATCTGGAGCAACCGATTCCTCCAAACTATTCCAAGCAACGGAACACCATTATTTTTGCTCTTCTGGTCCTGTTTCCTGGCATACTTTGGAAGAATCAGTTGCTCCAGATTTACCAACACTTTACTATACACCATTAAGGGAAACAATGTGGGTTTTTTTGTAACTTTTGTGTTCAATTTGGAGTCAATGTAATCCTCCAAACTCACTTATAAAACACATCCCATGTATAATTCTAATTCCATATGGAGTGGTTGTGTTTAATTGGAGGAAACAGTAGCCTTCCAATTCTCCATAATAGGTTACTCCACTTAATTAAATAAAGGAGACATGATTTTCTCTTCTACTTCACTGTGAAAAAATATGAAAAATAACTCAAAAATGCAATCATCATTTATATTATTATTATATTAAAAGTTTACCACCACCACCACGTCTGAGAGGAGAGAGAAATTTTTGACCTCGACTGTACAAAGTATTACTACCGACCAACTGTGTGTGTGTGTGTGTGTGTGTGTGTGTGTGTGTGTGTGTGTGTGTGTGTGTGTGTGTGTAGGGTAGGCACACACTATCATGGTGTGACGTGGCATCATTGGTGGTAGTGGTAGTGGTTGTAATGGTAGTGTTTGTAGTAGTAGTAGTAGTAGTGTTGGTAGTAGTGTTTATAGTAGTGATAGTAGTAGTAGTTGTGGTATTTTGTATAGTAGTAGTAGTAGTGTTTTAATGGTGATAGTAGTAGTTGTTGTGGTATTTTGTATAGTAGTAGTAGTTGTAGTAATATTTTAGTGGTGATAGTAGTAGTGTTTTGGTGGTGATGGTGGTAGTAATAGTAGTAGTGTTTTGGTGGTGATGGTGGTGTAGTAGTAGTAGTAGTAGTAGTAGTAGTAGTAGTAGTAGTAGTAGTACAAGTAATGACCTTCGTTTAAGATACCAGAGATAAGAAGTAAAAAAGATTCAATGCTGAGTGTGAACCTTGGTCCTTATCAACATACACACACACACACACACACACATGATGATGATAGTGATGATGATGATAGTGATGATAGTGATGATGAAAGTAATAATGATAATAAATGATGATGGTGATAGTGATGATGATGACGATGATGGTGATAGTGATGATGATAGTAATGATGATAGTGGTGGTAGTGGTGATAGTGGTGGTAATGGTGATAGTGGTAGTGGTAGTTGTAGTGAGGTACAGTTCCAAGTAGTGTGTGTGTGTGTGTGTGTGTGTGTGTTGGGGGGGGGTGAGCACAGGTGGGTGGAGAGAAGTATGGGGGTTGTTGGAGGGGGGAGGGGGGTTGGGGGTTTGGGGTTTTTTGGAGGGAGAGGGTGGGGGGGGGGAGGGGTGCCAGGTGTTCAGGACAGGAGGTGGTGTATAGTATGTAGGTATTTTTCTCTCTCTCTCTCTCTCTCTCTCTCTCTCTCTCTCTCTCTCTCTCTCTCTCTCTCTCTCTCTCTCTCTCTCTCTCTCTCTCTCTCTCTCTCTCTCTCTCTCTCTCTCTCTCTCTCTCAACGAAAATATAACGAATTGGAGGACTTCTACTACTCTCTCTCTCTCTCTCTCTCTCTCTCTCTCTCTCTCTCTCTCTATCTATCTATCTATCTCTATCTCTATCTCTCACTCACTCTATCTCTATCTCTCTCCTAACAGAAGCATCACAATAACGTAATCCTAACCTTACCCAAAATGTACGGTATGTATGTATGTATGTATGAAGAACTCTACGTAAACGGTGTCCCCTCCTCCCCCCCCCCCTCAAACCACAACCACAACAATAACAAATACACATGATCCTCTTTACTTATGCTTATACATGACCCATTGGATTCAGTCGTCTTTATAAAGGTTTTCAAACACACTATACCTACCTACCTACCTATACCTATCACTTGTTTACATCTCTCTGTACAGTCTAGTTTTATTTTATAGTGTTATGCTGCCTCTCTCTCTCTGTGTGTGTGTGTAATAGATAGTTAGTTAGGGTGAGAGGTCAAGGTGGTGAAAGAGAGAAAGTGAGAAAGAGAGAGAGTGAGTTAAAGTTACTGTGTGTGTGTGAGAGAGAGGAGAGAGAGTGTGTGTGTTGTACTGTTGTGTGTGTGTGTGTGAAAGATAGAGGGAGAGAGATAGTGTGTGTGTTATGTGTGTGTGTGTGTGAAAGAGAGTGTGTGTGTTGTATGTGTATGTGTGGGTGGGTGTGAAAGAGATAGGAAGAAAGATAGTGTGTGTGTGTGTGTGTGTGTGTCGTGCATATGTGCGTGAGATGATGGCAATAAATAAATGATAAATTATATAAATAAATGATATCATAAATGTTTACCTCTGAAATTATATTGATTGATAAGATAAATACAAAAAATAATTACAAAAATATATAAATTTAGTAATAAATAATGGTGTGAAATTATGGCTGAAACTTTTTATAAAATGTTAGTTTAAAATATTTACTAAAATATATATATATATATATTAGAAATTATTGTTGTAACTTTCTTTTTAAAATGTTGGTTTATAAGATTCACTAAAAAATTGAATAAAAAAACTAAATTAACTAGAAAATATTAAAATTATTGTTGTAACTTTCTTATAAAAAAAATTGTTTATAAAATGGACTGAAAAAATAAATTAATATATAAATTAACTAAAAAAATATATTAACAACTAAATTCACTAAAAAATATATGAAGTATAAATAAACTAAAAGTAATATTGATTGATAGGTTTTATTTTATTAGGTCACTTTCATACTTTGGATCTTGGCTTTATGTATGTATGTATGTGTATGTGTGTGTGTATGTATGTATGCATGTATGTATGTACAGTATGTAGGTGTTTATGTATGTATGTATGCATGTGTGTGTGTGTGTGTGTATGTATGTATGTATGTATGTATGTATGTGTGTGTGTGTGTGTGTATGTATGTATGTGTGTGTATGCTATGTATGTATGCATGTATGGTATGTAGGTGTTTATGTATGTGTGTATTTATGTATGTACCCTCCCTACTCCTCTATTTCCCCTTCCCTTCCCCATTCACGAACTTCTTTCCCCTCCCCTACACCCCTCTCTTTCCCCTCCCCTCCCCTCTCCTCCCCTCCCCCTCTACCAATATTCTCGTCATCCCCCCCTCCCCCACAGCCCCCCTCCCCCCTTTACCTGGCTGAAGCGAACACCTGTTGAGCAGATGCAAAATTAACTCCCTCTCTCTCTCCCTCCCTCCCTCCCTTCCCTCCCTTCCCCTCTCTCTCCCTCCCTCCCTCATTCCCTCCCTCCCTCCTCCCTCCCTTCCACTCTCTCTCCCTCCCTCCCTCCCTTCCCCTCTCTCTCCCTCCTTCCCTCACTCCCTCCCTCCCTTCTTCCTTCCGTTCCTCTCTCCCACTTTCCCTCACTCCCTTCCTCCCTCCCTCAGTCACTCGATTAATGTCTCCCCTAATCATTCTCTCTCTCTCTCTCTCTCTCTCTCTCTCTCTCTCTCCTCTTCTCTCTCTCTCACTCTCTCTCCTCTCTCTCTCTCTCTCTCTCTCTTCTCTCTCTCTCTAACAAATAATTATTCACAAAAGCATCCATTTCCATAATTATATCTCCAGTCACTCCTACATTATATTTTTCTCCAACTCCCCCTGCCCGTTCCCCCTCCCCCTCCCCTCCCTCACCCCCAACCCACTCCTCCCCCTCCCTACCCACTCCTCTCACTCCCCCCCTCACCCCCAACAAGCTGGCACAGGTGTTTAATTCTACATATCCACCCACCACCACCACCACCATCAACATCACCACCAATACCATCACCAACCACCAACACCATCACCAACCACCAACACCATCACCACCAACACCAACATCACCACCAATACCAACACCACCCCCATAATCACCATCACCAACACCATCAACACCACCACCAACAACACTTATAACACCAACAACACCACCACCAACACCACAAATACGAACACCAACACAAAATGAAAGAGCATGTGTGTGTGTGTGTGTGTGTGTGCATGCCAGAATGTGAGGTTGAGTGTGTGAGTGTGTGTATGTGTGTGTGCATGCCAGAATGTGAGGTTGAGTGTGTGCATGTGTGGATGTGTGTGTGTGGCGTGAAATCAATATGTGTGGAGAGATAAAGATAAGGGACCAGTGATTACAAGGCCTGGAGATAAACAATATTATACCCTTAACTTATACACTAAAATGGTGGAGAGAAAAAATAAACAGATGTGTGTGTGTGTGTGTGTGTGTTTACAGTTCAAAATCGTGTGTATGTGTGTGTGTGTGTGTGTATAGTTCAATATCGTGTGTATGTGTGTGTGTGTTTACAGTTCAATATCGTGTGTGTGTGTGTGTGTGTTTATAGTTCAAGATCGTGTGTGTGTGTGTGTGTGTGTGTGTGTGTGTGTGTACTGTACATGACAAAATATAGACACCATAATAAAGGTGACCTATTATTGTTGTTGTTATTGTTGTTATTGTTGTTGTTGTTGTTTGGAATAATTTGGAGGGGAATCATGAAGTTGCTCCAGATTTACCAACACTTTTATTTGATGGTGACTGTACGGTGCTGACTCGGGGAATAGCTTTGGAGAGAGAGAGAGAGAGAGAGAGAGAGAGAGAGAGAGGAGAGAGAGAGAGAGAGAGAGAGAGAGAAGAAAGAAGCAACAGTGCGTGAGAAAGAGTAAAAATCAAGAGAGAGATAGAGAGGGGGAAGAGAGAGAGATATTTTTTAGTGCATGTACAGTACAGTCTCCTCCACATCCACGTTTATCACTCCAGTGTTGTCTCAATGTGTGTAGGTATATCCTACAAGATTTGTAATCGCCAATATCGACTCTCATATTCGAAACACTTACCGGTATGAATAAGTGTGGGGGTGATGGAGGTTGGATTGATTGATTGATGGATATTAGGCGCCACAACATCGAGGTCCTATAGCGCCAGAAAAAGGTGTGATAGAGAGGTGTGACAGCAAGCAGGAATGAAATAAAAAGAAATAAAGAGACAGTTGAAGAACTGAAAGATGGAAACCATTTAGTCTGGTCTCTCACTGGCGACCTTCCTAGCATGGAAGCCCTCTCTCCTCGAAATCGGGGCAGAGCAGGGGCCGGAGCCCCTCTAGTCTAGCCTGCCAGGTCTCAGAGACACACAAGCCCCCCCACCACGACATGGCGGTTCCCGTTAGGAGGGGGATGATGGAGGGATGGTGGGGGTGATGGAGGGATGGTGGGGGTGATAGAGGGATTGTAGGGGTGATGGAGGGATGGTATTATATAAAACAGTGGTTCCCAAACTTTTCAGCTTGTTACCCACAATATAACATGCCACATTAAGCATGTTACCTCTTTCATAAAATGTTGCCAAACATTGATGCATGGACTAAATTAAAACACAAGATATTTTCTGGTATTTATTGTATTTGATTTTTTTTTTTTTTTTTTTTTTTGGCTGAATTTCAAACACTAAATATATTTTTAAATACCCAAACCAATGATATAGAGGATAGGTATAGGCAGGGAACTGTAAGCAATAATACAATACTAACTTATACGTTAACTTATACAACAAACATCACTCTTGGCTTGGGGTGGGTAGAAAGCCTGTCCCTATTCCCACTAACCCCTACCCCCTCCAAACCTGTCTGTCCCCTTACTTCCACCCCACCCCACCCCAAGCCTGTCCCCCTTATTCCCGCACCCCCTTAAAAGTAAGTCGTGATTCTCTGGCTTCAACATAACATACCAACCAACATTAGGCATTATTATTATTATTTGTTATTATTATTATTATTTGTTATTATTAATTATTATTTGTTATTATTATTATTATTTGTTATTATTATTATTATTTGTTATTATTATTATTATTTGTTATTATTATTATTATTATTAGAGAAGTATATATGCTTTTCAATCTGTGCCATCAATAATAATAAAGGACAATATTTTATTAGCATTATTCACATTGTCATTGTATTTTCACAGTTCCGACCAAGGGCACTATAAAGAGAGAGAGAGAGAGAGAGAGAGAGAGAGAGAGAGAGAGAGAGAGAGAGAGAGAGAGAGAGAGAGAGAGAGAGAGGTTTAGTGCGTGTGGATTCTCTCTCTCTCTCTCTCTCTCTCTCTCTCTCTCTCTCTCTCTCTCTCTCTCTCTTTATTTATTTAATGATTGCTGTATTTACCCGGCATAGCGGAGCAACACCTGTGTCCACGGAGCACCTGCTAATGAGAGGACAGGTGTTCTAGGTAAGGAGGAAAGAGAGAGAGAGAGAGAGAGAGAGAGAGAGAGAGAGAGAGAAAGAAAGAAAAGAGAGAGAGAGAGAGAGAGAGAGAGAGAGAGAGAGAGAGAAAGAAAGAAAGAGAGAGAGAGAGAGAGAGAGAGAGAGAAAGAGAGAGAGAGAGAGAACGGAGAGTGTATAAGAGACAATAATAACAATAATGCTGATAACGCTAATAATTCACTTTATATCAATTATTTATCCATTATTATCAATAAATATACACAATGTTTCAGATTATAATATATAGTACACTTATTAGAGTAAATTGGAGCACTTTGATTCCTCCCAAAACCTACCAGGAAACAGAACCAAATGAACAAAAATAATATTACTGGTGTTGGCCTGTTGCTTGGAATAGTTTTGAGGAATCAGTTGCTCCAGATTACACACACACACACACCCTTAATTATTATCATCTTGTCTTATCTGTTACTTTATTATTATTATTATTATTATTATTATTATTATTATTATTATTATTATTATTATTATTATTATTATTATTATTATTATTATTATTATTATTGTTAATGTTATTATTATTATTATTATTGTTATTATTATTATTATTATTATTGTTATTATTGTTATTATTATTATTATTATTATTATTATTATTATTATTATTGTTATTATTGTTATTATTAATATTATTATTATTATTATTATTGTTATTATTGTTTTATTATTATTATTATTATTATTATTTATTATTATTATTATTATTATTATTATTATTGTTATTATTATTATTATTATTATTATTATTACCCACTAATGGTTTTCCCAGTACCCTCCCTCTCCCCCCCTCCTCTTCAACTCCCCATTATTTAATTCACCCCCTCCCATCACCACTACCACCACTACCACTACCACTAACACCACCACCATCACCACTACCACTAACACCATCACCACCACCACCACTACCACTAACACATCACCACCACCACCACTACCACTAACACCATCACCACTACCACTACCACTACCACCCACTGTTTTATAATCTTCCCTTCTTTCTTCACACACTCCCTTCTCTTCTCATTTTTTCGTTTCCTTTCCAATCTTCCTTCGCTTCCTCCCTTCCCTTCTCCTTTTTATTTACCTTCTCCTCTTCACCTCCTCTCAACATCTTTCCTCCTTCCCTCTCACTTCTTCTCTCTCCTTCACCTCCTCTCATCTTTCCTCCCTCCCTCCCTCCCTCCGTCTGTCTCTATATACACTAAGGCTCAGTCCGTGTGGTAGAGGTATTGGAGAGCAGAGCCGGCTGGAGTGGCAAGATGGCCGACTCTTAGCTTCTCGTAGCCATGAGGAGAGAGAGAGAGAGAGAGAGAGAGAGAGAGAGAGAGAGAGAGAGAATAACAAATCTTTGACTCTTTAAAATCTTAGAAAGAGAGAGAGAGAGAGGGGGGGGGAATAACACATCTTTTGACTCTTTTAAATATAGAACGAGAGAGAGAGAGAGAGAGAGAGAGAGAGAGAGAGAGAGTGTGAATTTACTAAGAGTATAACAAAATAAATTTATATCAGGCCAGCTAAAGAATTACTGAAGATTATTTATAATAACTATTTATTAATATTACCAAAGATAAGATCCAGAGGTGTGTGGCATATACATATATATTAAATTAACCTGCTACAATATGCAATACATAGACATGAAAAAATAATAAAAATAGCATATAATAAAACAAAATAACATGAAACCAACAGAAGAAAAATAATGACGGTATGAAATATCATTTACCGCGTTTCGACCGAAAGTTCTAAAATCGCTCACTAGATGGCGTAGGCGTTCACTTACCAAACCACCCACCCCCTCAGCCGCCACCAACCATTCGTCCCTCTGAAGAATAATTACAAAACATGTTATGGGAAGCTAAATTAATAACGTATTGGGTGTGTGTGTTGTGTGATTTACTGTAATAAGATTTAAGGAGGGTGTTATTCACTTTAGATACATTTGAGTGATTTGATTCTTCCAAGTATGCCTAAAATACAGCCAGAACCAAAATAACAAAAATAATGGAATCGTTT
>JAWZYT010005595.1:0-10000 GCA_034508575.1 Petrolisthes manimaculis
TGTGTGTGTGTGTGTGTTATCTCTCTCTCTCTGCTAATCGTACTTTAACATGCTTTTCTCTTAACACAGTCTCTGCTGAAAGTTATTGTGACTTGTTTTCTCTTTCCCCTTTCCTACCTCTCTCTTGTAACCCACTCTCCTCCTTCTCCTTCCTACTTGTTCAATTCTTGATAACCTTCCACTCCCCTCCCCTCCCATCCCCCTCCCTTCCCACGATCTCTCGTCCCCCACCACTTTTGCCTTCATAAAAAAACACACACAGCGCTTCTACACACCAGTACAGTTATCCTTCCACTAACTCTCTCTCTCTCTCTCTCTCTCTCTCTCTCTCTCTCTCCTCTCTCTCTCTCTCATCTCTCCTCTCTCTCTCTCTCTGTCAGATGTGTTCTGTATAAGGGTGTCGTCAAGGTTCATATTCTTGGTGCATCGCTTGAGTGTTAGTTTGAGTGTTGTTCCTTATTTACCTTCGTCTTCATTTAATGGATTGTCTGAGGAGTTTCTTTGTTGATTGCTGAATCAGTTAGTCGCATCATTTGTTGTCTTTTTTGTCCATTTTTTTTAGAACACACGCCAGAGGAAATTTTAGGCGTACACACATACCTATATATACATACATAATGCACATAGACATAAACACGCGCACACACAGACACATAAGGCCTACACACAGGCACCGAGTGAGACAGGAAGACTGACATAGACACACACAACACACGCACAGAGAAGAGAGAGAGAGAGAGAGAGAGAGAGAGAGAGAGAGAGATAGAGAGAGAGAGAGAGAGACATGCCGTGATAGTTACATGAAAGAAAGATCAAAACACATTTTTTTTTCAACCTAACATAAGCATATAAAGGCGGAAAACGCATTGCACGTGTTATACATTCCCTGTCATTTCCAACCACGGTAGCTGACTCCACTCACGACTCACCAACACAAACAATTCACCAACACAAACAATTCACCAACACCAACAATTCACCAACACCAACACTTCATCAACACCAACACTTCATCAACACAAACAATTCACCAACACCACGTTCCCACCTCGTACAGTTAGCGACATTAAATTCATTCATTCATATACCTTGGTCTTTTTTTTCACTACGTAAGGTTTTATTTTGTTATGTCTCGTGTATGGTTTTTTTTTTTTTTAATTATCTGGGTACCTTTTTATGCCCCTGAGTTTCTTTGAATTTGTTTCTTCGTGTTTGTTTGTGTTTATGTGTTATTTTGTGAGGACTCTATGCTTTGGTTTGGTGATGAGACTGAGGTGTTATGGTTATGTCATCACCCATACGCACCTGCACACACACACACACACACCACACACACACACACACACACACACACACACACACACACATATATATATATATATATATATATATATATATATATATATATATATATATATATATATATATATATCTATATATATATATATATATATATATATATATACTATATTCTCTCTCTCTCCAAAGTTTTCCTCCTTCATATCAAGTACAATTATTTCTCTCTTTCACATTTCTCCTCTCTTTATTCCTATTTCCAGTTCTAATACTCCCACCCTTACTTCTCCACCTCCTCTTTTCCCCCTCCCCCTACATCCCTCCCTATTTGTATGTACCTGGGGAACAGAAGAGGGGAAGGGGGTTGGGGTGAAAGGGGGGGTTGGGGTGAAACATTCCAGGGGTGAGTGACTATCTATCTCTCTGTCTCTGTGTGTCTGTCTGTCCTTCTTACCATCTGTCCCCTCTGACCATCTGCCAACCATACCATCTGTCTCGTATTATAGGTAGCTACTCCAGTTGTATTTTCTGTCTGTTGGCTGTCTGAACGTGAATAGATAGATAGATAGAAACATAGGTAGATAATAGATATATAGATAGATTAATAGATACAAAAATAAATACGTAGATATATAGATTCTTAGATTTATTGACAGGTAGGTAGGTAGATAGATAAATAGATATATATATATAGATAGAAACATAAGAGGTAGATAGATAGGTAGATAAATTGAAGGGATGGGAGGAAGATTGAGGGGAGAGAGTGAGGGAAAAAGAAGTAGAAACGTAGAGAGTAGATGAAGGAAGCAGGGGTAGAAGGAAAATGAAGGAAAGAGGAAAAGGTAGAAGTAAAATTAATGAAGGTGGGAAGGAGGGGAAGAGGAAATGAAGGGAAGAGGTAGAAATAAATGAGGGAGGGGAGGAGGGAGGGGGAGTGGTGGGAGAGGAAGGAGGGAGGGGGGAGTGGTGGGAGAGGAAGGAGGGAGAGGGGAGTGATGGAGAGGAAAGAGGGAGAGTGACTGACTGACTAAAAAAAGTGATAGGGGAGAAGGGAGAAGGGTAGGGGAGTGATGGGAGAGGAAAGAGGGATGGAGGGAGAGTGACTGTCTGACTGACTGACTGTGTGGGAGAGTAAGGAAGGAAGGAGGGAGAGTGACTGACTGACTGACTACAGAGGTGACTGACCAGGCCACTTCTCTGTCCAGTCATCACCACTACCACCACTATCCCTCCCT
The DNA here is from genome assembly GCA_034508575.1 of Petrolisthes manimaculis. Lineage (NCBI taxonomy): Eukaryota > Metazoa > Arthropoda > Malacostraca > Decapoda > Porcellanidae > Petrolisthes > Petrolisthes manimaculis. Next base: position 2,532 of record JAWZYT010005595.1, read on the forward strand.
CTCACTCCTCCCCTCTCATTATCATCTTCCCTCCCTCTCTCACTCCTTTCTTCCTTCTCTCTTTCACTCCCTTTTTCCTTCTCTCTTTCACTCCCTTTTTCCTCACTCTCACACTCCTTTCTTCGTTCTCTCTCTCACTCCCCGTTCTTAATCTTAAACTCTTTTTTCCTCTCACTCCTCCCTCACACTCCCTTCTTCTCTTCCTCTCACACCCTCCTCCCCTCTCTCACTCCCTCCCTTGCCCCCCCCTCTCTCTCTCTCTCACTCATTTTCTTGCACACTCACCAACTTTCACAAACATAATTGTTCACGCAATTCCTGACTTCCATTTCCTTACTTAATCACATGCATTCATTCTCACACTCAGTCATATTTCACTCTCTCTCTCTCTCTCTCTCTCTCTCTCTCTCTCTCTCTCTTTCCTCTCTCTCTCCTCTCTCTCTCCTCTCTCTCTCTCTCTCTTCTCTCTCTCTCTCTCTCTCTCTCTCTCTCTCTCTTTCTCTCTCTTTCTCTCTTTCTCTCTTTCTCTCTTTCCTCCCCTTTCTTGCTTACTCATTCGCCTATCTCATATTTCTCAGAGAGAGAGAGAGAGAGAGAGAGAGAGAGAGAGAGAGAGAGAGAGGCAGCAGAGGTTAGAGTTTCAGACATGATTAATTAAACTGGTTTCAATTTGTATGGCGTTTTTTTGTCTCTCTTCTTCTGTATAATGTATGGAGTTTATTTTGTATGTTTGGTTTTTTCTTCAGTAAAAAAATATATAGTGTTTGTATGTTTGTATCTTTTCTTCGGTAAAATGTATGGTGTTTGTATGTTTGACTCTCTTCTTTAATAAAATATATGGTTTTTTTTTTTTTAATGTTTGTCTCTCTTCGTATAGGTAAAATGTATGTTTAATTTTATTCTCCAGTAAAATGTAATGGTATCTGTAAATTTAGGTTTCATCATGTCTTCTACCCTCTTACTATAAATCTCTTTACTACTTACTCTCTGTATCGAGGCTGTTCTGTGGCGTGAATAAAAAAAAAATTGTCAGGGTTAGTCAAAATAAAGAAGACACCATTGACACCAAGCAAGGAAAAAAAAATCATCTCTTACTTTATGATTGATTGACTTTTTTTTCCCCATCTCTTCCTTCCATGACCTTCACCACCGAACAACACATTTTCAAGCCAAAGAAAGTCAGGGAGGGAGGGAGCATCAACCTAACCAATAGCTGGCTAGTTGGTTGGCTGGTTAGTTGGTTGGCTGGTGGTTGGTTGGCTGGTAGGTTGGTTGGCTGGTAGGTTGGTTGTCTGGTTGGTTGGCTGGTTGGCTGGCTAGTTGGTTGGTTGGCTGGCTGGTAGGTTGGCTGGTAGGTTGGCTGGCTGGTAGGTTGGTTGGCTAGTTGGTTGTCTGGCTAGTTGGCTGGCTGGTTGGTTGGTTGGTTGGTTGGCTGGCTGATAGGTTGACTGGCTGGCTGGTTGGCTGGCTAGTTGGCTGGCTAGTTGGCTGGTTGTCTGGCTAGTTGTCTGGTTGTCTGGCTAGTTGGTTGACTGGCTGCTCTCCATCGCGGGTGGTGGCGAGTACACTGACCCTACCTCCCTCCTACCTGCCTGGACCAGTAACCAACCACTCTCCCTCCTTACTCCCTCTCTCCCTCACTACTGTCTCCTCCTTCCTCCCTCCCTCACTACTCAGTCTTTGCCTCCCCCTTCTTACTTAGTCTTCTCCTCCCTTCCTTCCTTCCTTCCTCCCTCCCTCCCTCCCTCCCTTCCTTCCTTCCTTCTTCCTTCCTTCCTTCCTTCCTCCCTTCCTTCCTCCCTTCCTTCCTCCCTCTCTCCCTACTTAGTCTTCTCCTCCCTCCCTCTCTCCCTCCCTCACTCCCTCCTTCTCCATTTTTTATTTATTTTATTTTTTCCTTACTGAATAAATTTTTTCTTTCAATTCTCTCCCTTCTACTTCTGTCTCTTATCCCTTTTTCAAGTCCTTCATGCTTAATTCACTCTTAACTCCTTCCTTCCCTACCAACCTACCTGCCAAGTTGTCTCCTTCCTTTCTCATTCTCTTCTCCCTTTCACTCTTCAGTTCTCCTTCATTCTTGTGTTCCAGACTTTTCATTTCCAGATCTTTACCTTTTATGCTACGTTCCAGATCCTTTCCTTCCACATCCTTCCCTTCCAGACCAATAATATCATCCACACTATACTATTTACTTCATTCCACACCCTTATTCTTTTTCTAACCCTTCCCCCTTCCACACTACAATTATCTCTCCCCATGTTTCAGACCTTTTCCTTTCTTTCCCTTTCTTTTCTTTCCTTTCCTTCCCTTTACTTTCTTTCCCTTTCCTTTTCTTTCCTTTCCTTCCCTTTCCTTTCCTTCCCTTTCCTTTCCTTCCCTTTACTTTCTTTCCCTTTCCTTCCCTTTACTTTCTTTCCATTCCCTTTCCTTTCTTTCCATTTCCTTCCCTTTCCTTTCCTTTCCTTTTCCTTTCCTTTCCTTTCTCACTTTTCCAGTCCTCTCCTTCCCGTCCCCTCTTCCCCTCCCCCCCTTCGTTCCACACCCTGCTCCACATAACCGATCCTCTGTTCCGTTTTGGACCCTTCCGTTCCACTCTCCTCCCAGTTTCCCCTCCGTTTCCCTCGCCTTACCTCGTCCCTTCCCCCACCTCTCCTCCTCCTCACCTCTGCACGCCATTCACTGCTGGTGTGTGTGTGTGTGTTCAGTATTTCCATTCCATGCTTGACATTTGCACTTTACTCACGTCAGTTTGCTTGTGTCTTTCTTCTCTTAAATACACACACACACACACACACACACACACACACACACACACACTTCTTACATATACCCAATCACGCCTTCACTCCCACACCTCTCACACCTTACCACGCCCACACTCCTCTCACACATACATACCCCATTCCCTCCTCATCACGCCCACACACACATCTCACTACTCCGACAACTTTATCCCTTACTATTTAACCAAACCTGAGAAAAAAAGACTCCACCCTTTGCCATGCAGTTGCTTGAAGTTCCAGGCTATAAGGATAGATCTTCGACGTCATTATAAATTCATAGAGGTATTTGTTGTTTAGTCCTGATGGTCAAAGGGTCCAGGGTTGTGTCTGTCTGTCTGTCTGTCTGTCTGTCTTTCTGTCTGTCTGTCTGTCTGTCTGTCTGTCTGTCTGATGGCAAACTCTGAAATCAACAGGAGTAGAAAATGAGATGTAGAGTTGTTGTTGTTCTTGTTATTTCTTGTTGTTGTTATTTCACCGTGACTCGGGAATCAGTAGTGCAGTAAATGAGATACACAATACAGTAGTTGCTCCTTCTATGTGACTCTGAGCTTTATTAAAATCGATAGACTCGTGAATGAAATGATATTTTTATTACGTAGCATTTTTTCACTCCATTTCTCTTTCCTTCTCTCTCTCTCTCTCCCTTTCTACGCAGTGATTTCCTCTCCTCTCACTTTTCTCATTTCTTCCTATCTCACTAATTCCTTCTCTCCTTGCTTAGTCCTCTTTTCTCCCTTCCTTCCTTCCCACCTTCTCCATTCTAAGTTAACACAAACAAAGGAGACAGGAGGCAACAGGAGAGTTCTTTTGAGCGTGACTGTACGTGTGCATACCGTAGTGGAGTGAGGGGCCAAGTAACCTTTGAGAGTTGGGTGTGTGTAGGATGGTGAACTGCTGTAGCGTGGGCGTTCTCCCCCTCCCCCTTTACTCTAAGAACACACACACACACACACAAACACACACAAACACACACACATATATACTCACATACACACACACACTGATAGGGCAGAACTGGGGCTTGGTGGTGGTGAGGGGGAGGGGGAGGCGTCTGTACAGTAGGGAAGAGAAATCGTAGATTGTTTAGAAAGTAAGGACGATTGACTAGTACGATTGCTGCTTGGAAAGAATACATATATATATATATCATAATGTGTTTGTTTTCCTTCACCACAGCTCCAATCATCTGTCAAACTAGTAAATCATTATACTCTTCATCTTTCTTTCGTCATTCATCCTTCGTCAGCGGGTTATTCTACACCACAATTATTGGCCTCCAACTCTTAAAATAAGAAACAATTCTAAATGCAGATACAGATGCCCTTATGATAACTTGAGGACGTGAGGTTATATGTCGCTGTGATTGTTATTCTCTTTACCAACTACGACACTACTACGATTTTTTTTTTTTTTTTTTTTTTTTTTTTTTTTTTTTTTGTGTGTGTGTGTGTTACGTACTCTGACCCTGGGTGTGGTCGCCTGCGCAGTGCCACCTCACGAGGGAATTGGAAAACGCAGTAACGCCCCGCCCCCCTCCGTTATTATCCAGAAGAGATCCAGAGTTTAGGTACCTATGAGTTGTGAAATTCGACACAGGACTTCACACTTACTATCATTTATAATATATTTCCTTAGTTGGTTAAGTACTGTAGCTTTCTAACTTGTCTCAATTAATGGTGCAATGATACTTGTTGATTTACTTATTAATTACTCCAAAATGTGAAACAAAACAGATTACCTCGGTATAGAAGTTTTCAACATCAAATTGGGCTAAATTAAATGCCAAATTAAATATGGAAATAAATAAAATTAAATAAATATCAGACAGAAATTATGTAAATATAATGAATATATAAACAGATATAAACAAAACTAGAGACTTAATTAAGGTTTTGTTCTCTATCTATTTGACTTACTTTTTAAATGAAGGACCACTGACTGATTCCTCCAAGCTATACCATAAAACGGATTCCCTGTTCGTATTTAAGCTGTATGGTATTTTGTTCCTTGGGGAGAGTTGGGTGAATCTGTAGCCTTCCATTTAGTTCATCCCAAAGTGATTATTATTAACCTCTACACGTAGCTTATTGTCGTCACCAAACCACCTCACACACACACACAGATAAAAAATATACAAACACCACGCACACACATACACACACATACACATACACATATATATACACACACGCACACACATACACAACACACACGTATACACACACACTCGTACACACACACACACACACACACACACACACACAGACAAATATACAAACATCACACCTCTTTACCACTTTCTTCACTCCTTCCCCACATTACTCCTCTCCTTCGTTCACCCCAACCCTCCCCTCTACCATGTCAATACTCTCCTCTACCATCCCCTCCCTCCACTTCCATCTCATCCCTCCTCTTCCATCTCCTCCCTCCTCTCCCATCCCCTCCACTTCCATCCCCTCCACTTCCATCCCCTCCTCTCCCATCCCCTCCTCTCCCATCCCTTCCCATCCCCTCAGCTCCACTCCCCTCCGCTCCACTCCCATCCCCTCGTCTCCCCTCCCCTCCCCTCCCTTCGTCTCCCCTCCCCTCCCCTCTCTCCTTCTTTCTACTACAACCCTTACTCGTAACCCTCCCCCTATTATCCCACTCCCATCCACCTTCCCCTCCCCTCAACCTCCCCTCCCGTCCCCTCCCCCAAGGTATTGCTAAGGTGGCTGACATTGACCCTGAGTTTGGCAAGGCTCCACACACACACACACACACACACACACACACACACACACACACACACACACACACACACACACACACACACACACACACACACACACACACACACACACACACACACACACACACACAAGTCTACACTGAGACACAGATACACACACACACTTTGACAGAAACATAGACATACTGATAGACACATACCCTTCCTCACACAAAAACGAACACACACACAGACACAGAGGAAGGAACACACACATTCAACACAATCACAATGTTAAGGGACCCTGTGGTTTAGTCAGAAAATTGGAGGTAAGTCAGTCCATCATATATTGCCACGAAACTCTACTTACAGGGAAGGAGCGTGTTTCATGGCATAGTCAGGAGGAATCAGAAGCCTCCAATTCCTATACACGATCACAAGGTCCTTAATAATGGATGGTTGATAGAGTTCGATTCCTTGCTTAGTCTTTCCCTTCCTTCCTTTCCTCATTTATTTTCTGCTTTATTGCCTCATTTCCTCTCTACTTAGTCATACTCTTCCTTTCTTTTTTCCTACCTCCCTGCTTTATTACCATCCCTTCCCTCTTCTTTCCTTCAGTGTTTTTTTTGTTTTTTCATCTGATCTTGCCTTTATCGTTCACTCTCTCTTCTCCTGGTTAATGAAGAACTGTGTGTAAAGAGATGGCTTCGAAAAATGATCCGAAACTATAGCTGTTGGTGTGTGCAATTTTGGTTCATAAAATTAACTCAAATAGCTCGCTTTTATTCACCAGGTTGCAGTACATTAGACCATGACTTTACCTGATCGTGTTTGAGTATGCAGGAGTAAGTGAGGGCAAGAGGGAGTCAAAGATCGGGAAATGAGAAGAACTAAGGGTGAAGAAAACGTAGAATAGTACAGAAGGAAAATATCATGTGCGTTACAGCAAGGCTACAACGTCACAGGTCAAGTACCCGACCTCCAAATATGGCCAGGAATGTATAAATATGTGTGTGTGTGTGTGTGTGTGTGTGTGTGTGTGTGTGTGTGTGTGTGTGTGTGTATGTGTGTGTATGTGTGTATGTGTGTATGTGTTTGTTTGTTTGTATATAATACTAGCACTTCAATCTCAATATGCTTCCTTTTCGTGTATCTTTCATTATTCCTTCTGTGCATTTTCTCTTCCACCTCTGTATATTCTCTCCTGCTCCTCATCCTTCTCCTTACATTCTTTACATTCCTTCCCTCTTCCTCCTCTGTTCATTCATTTTATTTTCTCCTCTGGACATCCCTTCCTCTTTCTCTGTGCATTCCCTTTTCTGTTGTCTCCTGTTACCCAATATAGCATGTCATATAATCTCAAGCAAAAAATCTTAAGAAGTATGAGTTGTTCTTATGGCTAGAAATGAACTTTTACCAATAGTTTAGCAGTATAATGTAAACATGTGTTCAGCTAATAACATTCAGTCTAAAAATGGGATCCTTTCTACATTTGGTGCCCAGGTCAGTAATAATTATACAGTAGAGTGTATCAAGGTTTTATTCTTACGGTACACCCAGTATATTTATAGTTATTTAAAGTTAGTATATTTAAAGTTAGTATAAAACATTGAATTTTTACTCTCTCTCTCTCTCTCTTCCTTCAACACTCCTCTCCTTACTTCCAACACCTCCTTCCCCCACCTCTTACCCCCCTTCCTCTTTTCCCCCCCTTCCCCCCCTCCCTCGTCACCTCCATCACCTCCACCTCACATTCTGACCTTGGCGCGCTTTCACCTCCGTCCATTCAGCCCAGTTCTCCCAGCCAACACACACACACACACACAAACACACACACACACACAGACAGTACAACACGTAGCGCCACGTAACTGTATTCTTTGTCCGACACACGCAACTTCCACGCAAACTACACTTTAACACACACACACACACACACACACACACACACACACACACACACACACACACACACA
>JAWZYT010005595.1:15000-85000 GCA_034508575.1 Petrolisthes manimaculis
AAAAGAAACCATGGCAATAAAATAAGATTGAAGGAAGGAGCAAGAGTAACGAATGGAGAACGAAAGGAAACAAGAATTATATACAGTCTAGTGAGGATAGAAAGATGAGAGTGTGAAGGATAGAGAGAGAATGGAAAATTGATTGGGAAGAACCGAGGGAGGGAGGGAGGGAGGAAGGAAGGAAGGAAGTAATAGACAGACAGACATAAAGGAACAGGTGTGAGTGAGGGTTGTATGTCGTGGGTGGGTGGAGGTGGGTGTGGGGGTGGGTGTGTGTGGGTGTGGAAGTGGGTGTGTAGGTGGAGGTGGGTGTGTAGGTGGAGGTGGGTGTGTAGGTGGAGGTGGGTGAAAGGTGGAGGTGGGTGTGTGGGTGAGAGAGGGGGAGACAGAGACAGAGACAGAGAGAGAGACGAGAGGGGGACAACATGTGATAAGAATCAAGGAAACACAGATGTCAGATATAAATATAGGAAACAGTTGTGATAACGTAACACAAGTGCGTGGGAAACGATGCAGATATACAGGTGTACATACATACATACATACATACATACATACATACATACATACATACATACATACATACATACATACATACATACATACATACATACATACATACATACATACATACATACATACATACATACATACATACATACATACATACATACATACATACATACATACATACATACATACATACATACATACATACATACAGGTGTACAATAGGGTGGTGATACAGGTGTGGGACAATAGATACAGGCACCGATAAATGATCCTGGGAAAGTTTGGAAAAGCTATTTAATATTACTGTGTCTATATGTTTGTTGATTTATTTGTGACTTGTGGGATATGTACAGTCACGAGCACTAATTAGTATACAGCTTTGGTTGATGCTTTGAACAATTCACCAATTATTGTTATTCACCAACAAAGTCATTTCCATCAATCAAATAGTCCGTCAGTCTGTCAGTCCGTCAGTCCGTCAGTCAGTCAGTCAGTCAATCAAATAGTCAGTCAGTCAGTCAGTCAGTCAATCAAATAGTCAGTCAGTCAGTCAGTCCGTCAGTCAGTCAATCAGTCAATCAAATAGTCAGTCAGTCAGTCCGTCAGTCAGTCAGTCAATCAAATAGTCAGTCAGTTCAGTCAGTCCGTCAGTCAATATGTACACAAGGTCTACTAAGCTGTTAAACTTGTAAGGACCAGTGACCTTTAAAGCGGGTTAGATAAATGCAGTGGGGAAATGGTGTGTGTGGGGGGAGGGGAGGGGAGTTTGGGGAGGGGGGGGGATGAGGGATACTGATTCCTCCAAACTTTGCCACGAAACAAATATAACTTCAATGTACTCGTAAGGAACATGTTGTCGTTGTTGTTGTTGTGTGTATTTTTTTTCTTTTCATTTTCACATCACCCAATATTACAGAAAAAGCTAATAGTCTGTTTCTTGGCATTGTTTTGGAGGAATCACTACTACCATTCATGAGTTTACTAAGAGTATAATTATATATGTATTAATTAAAAAAAAAAAGGAACTATGATCAGGCTGGTACCACATTAGCATAATCATTAATTAATCTCCTTCGTTGTCTGGTTATGGGGGGAAATTTTGTGTTGGTAAATCGGGAACAACTGCTGAATCCTCCAAACTATTCCAAGCAACAGAACATCATTATTGTTGTTCATCTGATCCTGTTTCCTGGCATCATACTTTGGTGGAATCGGAGCACTCTAACATACATACCAAAAAGAGATTACCCCAATAAGTAGTCTGTTGCTTCCTCGGTACTGGACTGTGCTGGCTGGACTGAATCTTAACTCTGTCTTAATCTGGCTACATACATGTATTCGTATACACACGTGTGCGCACATAGAAACACTCGCACACACGCATACACACACTCTGGACCCTGCGCACACTCACACATCATACACACACACACACACACACACACACACACACACAGCTATATATATGTAATGTCAGGCATACAAGTTTACAGAAAGACAAATAAACATATACAAACAGACAGACAAACAGACAGAGGAATGCAGATAGACTGACAAAAGGTAGGGAACAGTTTACTCATGATAAGAGGGTAATAAGTGACAGGAGCCTGATAAGATAAGGGATAGGTTGGAAAGGATTAGCTGAGAGAGAGAGAGAGAGAGAGAGAGAGAGAGAGAGAGAGAGAGAGAGAGAGAAGGATAGCAGGGAGAGTGAAGTGGTCAGTGGTCAGGAGAATGTGGGAAGCTGTGGTGGGCTGTGAGAAAGAGTGTGTGTGTGGGGGGGGGGAGGAAAGTAGGAGCGAGGAAGGTTGGTGGAATGATGGGAGAGTTGGATGGAGTGTGAAATTGGGGTGTGTGATTGTGGGGTGAAGGTGGTAGAAGATTATGAGAAACTTTAGGTGGTATTACAGTAGTAGGATGTGAAAAAAATAGATGTGGAGGAGGATGTACAGAACGTGAGGGATATGAAAGAATGAGATAAAATGAGGATGAAAGGATAGGAGGCTGCATGGATGTGAGGAAATAGGTAGAGTGATATGAGATGATGATGAATAAGTAAAACGATAGAAAGGAAGAGGCTGGTGTGAGATAATGAGTAGATGGAAGGTTAATGATGCTGGGGATTTAATGAAATGTGAGGAAAAAAGGAATACGAGGAGGAGGAGGAGGAGGAGGAGGTAGGGTTTGATGTGATAGGTAGAGAAGGGTGTGAAGGAATGGAAGGTGGAAAAGCAAGGTTGAAGAGGAGGAGGTGGTAGGATGTGAGGTGAGTAAAAGGGATGTGAGAAGAGAAACTGCAGTGGGGCGTGACATTAAAGAAAAAATGACCTGACATATCCCGATGGAAGAGAGAAGAGAGTAAAGTAGATATAACAGAGAGGAGAGAAAAAGGATGATGATGAGAGATACACACAAAAAAATATATAAAGGTCCACTTCTCACGCCAACTATTATTATTACACTTCCGACGATTGATCAAAGAAAACAACCGGGACATCACAAATTACAGTCAGTGTTCCTTTAGGGTTTGATAAAGCTCTAGACTTACGGGACAGACTTTTTTTTTTTTTTTTTTTTTTTTTAGAGTTTACAGTCACGAGTCATATAAGGTCTCCAGGAATTGTTGAACTTTCGAATCATATAATTATCAACAACAACAACAACAACTGAATGTCTCGCAATTTCACATAGGAAGCTCTTTAATTTTTGTGTATATTAATGTCTTGTCTAACTCGGACTCTTATTCACTTTGGTTTATACAGGGTAATCATGAAACATAATTATACAGTATAATCAAATATTTTTTAGTGTGATTTTTACACGATAAACCTTGATGTGGTGGTTATTTTTTTTCTACATATTTTTTCCGAATGATGTGGTGTGTGTGGTGTAGCATAATTTCCTTTTACGCATACCGTATGTTTCATGATTATAGCATATTGTGGTTTGTGTGTGATATACTGTATGGTGTATTTTATGGCTCATGGGATAGTGAGATGTGGTATGTGCGGTGTAGTATATATATACATATTTTTTTTTTTTTTTTTTAATATTACTTGATTATAGTATGGTGTAGTGTGTGGGTGGGGGGCATAGTGTGCTTTATGGCCCATGGTACTGTAATGTGTACATGTGTGTGTGTGTGCAGCCAGAGTACTTTATTGGCCATGGTACTGTAAGATGTGTATGTGTGTGTGTGTGTGTATAATATGTTTTATGGCCCATGGTAGAGTAAGATGTGTGTGTGAGTGTGTGTGTGTGTGTGTGTGTGTGTGTGTGTGTGTGTGTGTGTGTGTGTGTGTGTGTGTGTGTGTGTGTGTGTGTGTGTGTGTGTGTGTGTGTGTGTGGGTGTGTGTGTGGGTGTGTGTGTGGTATGGTAGGACACGGGTGGGTGAGTGGATGATTGACTTCCGGAGTGGACCATATGTTTTACCAGACTTGTAGAAGGAAGGAAGGAAGGAAGGAAGGCAGAGACAACTTGACTTTACTAACTCGTCGCGTGAGTTATGAACGTTTCACTCGTAAAACTTCTCGCACGCACAAAATACTTCCTGTAAATACGTATATAGAAATGTGTGTTGCCTATGCCTCGTTAAATACGGGAAATTATAGGTTCGTGTGTGTGTGTGTGTGTGTGTTCGTGTGTGTGTATGTGTGATCGTGTGTGTGTGTATTTGTGTATGTGTGATCGTATGTGTGTATTTGAGTTTGAATGTGAATGTGAGTATATATGAGATCGCGTGTGTGTTTGAGTTTGAATGTGTGTATGTGTGTATATGTGAGATCGAGTGTGTGTGTATATTTGAGAGATAGGTTCTTAGTTAGTAGTTTTCTTCTTGATCTATATATATATTTCTCTGTGATTGACATGTGACAAGTGTGACTCTGTGCCAATCTAATCTGTGGAACGATGAGTTATTATGAGTTGCTGTTGATATTTGTAGATAAAAATTCCAGGAAAAATTTTAGTATTTATATTATTATTATTATATTATACTGAGGTGCTGCAGAAAAGATGAATTAAAAAGACAAATATGAGTTGCTGTTGATATTTGTAGATGATAATAATTCCAGGAAAGATTTAGTATTTGTATGATGATTAATTAGGCTATAATATAATGGGGTGCTGCATAAAGGATTGATAAAGGGGGAAGTTTTGTGTTGGTAAATCTGGAGCAACTGAATCCTCTAAACTATTCCAAGCAACGGAACACCTAATTCAGTAACTTCTATTCTGTCATCACTTCCTTTTTTTTATTTAGATAACTATTTCGTATCATCGTTATTAATACCACAGTCACTATCCAGATCAACACATTATCACTATCATCATCATCATCATCATCATAATCACTTCTCAACTATCAAAACTTCTGTCAAAATCTCTGTCATTTTCACTACTACTACTACTACTTCTTCTATTAAGCACTTATACGTCACAAAAACTAGGACCACTATTACTACTACTACAACTATTATGCCTTAATACCTCACAAAAACTAGGAACACTACTACTACAATCCATTCACCGCTACACACTACTACCCTTACCACCAACACCACCACCACTACCCCCAACCAACCCCCAACCAACCCCCAACACAACCACCACCTAACACCACCACCACTTACCACCATCTACCACCTACACCACCAACCCCGAACACCAGACCACCACGACCAATAACCCCCAACCCTCACCCCCAACCCTCACCCCCACCTGGCTATCATTACCACCACCTCATCAATCAGACACTCTCACTCGTTACTACCGCAGCCCGTGTGATCCCTTCCCTCCATCACTGCTCTGTCATTATGAAAGGGGGAGGAGGAACACACACTCACTCAGTACCTTGACCCATTCACTTACACAACTGTGGCTACTTCTGAGTCATTAATGATCATAGTACTCTCTCTACCATAACCACCACCAACACCATCACGTTGATTGCTGGTACTATACTGCTATAACCATTACTACGGTACTACTATTACAACCATTAGTACTTCTACTACTATTACAACCATTACTACTACAACTATTACTACTACTACTATAAGTATTACTACTATGACTACTACTACTATCACAACCAGTAATATTACTGTTGTTATTTCTACACTTAGTACCACGACTATTTACCATCATTACTACTACTACTTCTACTACTATTATTATTCCACCGTAAATACTACCACAACAACTACCACCAGTACTGTCATTACTTCTACCAAACTGTCACAAATTTCACCACCACCACCACCACCACTGCCATCATAATCACAATAACTATAGACTACTGTTACCATACGACCATAAAGCCTATAGTATTATTTCCACCAGACCACACAGTGCATGGTAATTAGGCCACCAAACATAACAGAGCATACCAGTCCTCTTGTAAATATTCCTCTACGGTGCTTTCACTATGAAGGATAAAAATGCCTCCCTTGTAAAAATTATTCCTACGTCATTTTTTATTGAGGCGAATAAAAACGTTGTTGTCTCATGCACGTCCTTCATTATCCAATCTAACGTTGGCAGTCTCTCTCCTTCCCGTAAACTATTAAAGGTCCCTGTGATCGTGTATGAATATTGGAGGCTTCTGATTTCTCCTGAACACGCCATGAAACAAGCTCCTTCCGTGTAGGTCGTGTTTCGTGGCGATATATTGAAGGATTCGCTAACCTCCAATTTTCTGACTATATACAACACAGGGTCCCTTAATCCCTGACTGAGAGAGAACACAACACTGCACATCTTTTTCTTTCCTCTGGTGAAGTTGCCTCTAATACACGGCTCGTAATATTGGGGGTTCAAAATTTTAAGGGACCATCTGCTGTGAGGGAAGTGGAGGGCTTTTTTTCATTCCACCAAACTATGACGAAAAATAAATTCCCTACTATAGTAAATTAAAGAAACCTACAGTCTGTTTCCTGGCATAGTTTGGACGAATCAGTCAGTTAGTAGTCCTCCACCCATTTCACTCATGACAGAAATACCCCTTATGGGAAAAAACAGATTGGCAACGTCAGGTGGGAAACGTGGAAGTGGAGGCAACGAACGGTACGGTACGCCTAAACCCAAACATCAACCAAGGGGAAGTTGTGGAAGGAGAACATGTGTCCAGTTTAATGGTCCAGGTTTATGAAGCCAGAAGTGCGTTAGTGGCTGGCTGGGTGAGTGGCTGGGTGGCTGACTGGCTGGCTGGCTGGGTGAATGGCTGACTGGCTGGCTGACTGACTGGCTGGCTAGTTGAATCAAGGGCTGGGTGGTTGGCTGGGTTGTTTACTGATTGGCTGACTGACTGACTGGTTGGTTGGTTGGCTGGCTGGCTATCTGGCTCGGGGAGTTTGCGGTCTTTTGGGCAAGACTGAACAAACCACTCTAGAACGTGAAGTCATTCGTTGATACTGTTGAAAAAGAAATAAAGAGTACACACACACACACACACACACACACACACATACAAGAAATGCTGACTAACAATACGACAGATGTGCAGAACAGCGTGAAGGAAGGTGACGTAAGCTTTTGCATTTTATAACCTTGGTGGGGAAGTAGCGAGCGAAGGAAGGAAAGAAGGAAGGGAGCTGGAAAGGGAAATAGTGAGAGAGTGATGTAAGGAATGAGGGAGGTATAGGGAAGGAAGAAGATGTAGGGAAAGGGAGAAAGAAGGGAGGGAGACGGGAGCTTGTTTGAGGAGAGTTGTGTGTGTACATACAATGATCTTACTGTTAATTGTGTGTGTGTGTTTATTTATCTGTGTTACGAAATGTAGGGAAGAATGAGCAAATTACCTTAAGGGTCATTGGTCGTCTGTTGTTTATAAATTGGAGGATCACTGACTTCTCCAAACTATGCAAGGCAACAGACTAGTACTTTAATGTACAATTAGAAGTTTTATGTTCTGTAGCACTCACTGTATGGAGGAAACTGTAGTAACCATATTTCACCCACATGCTACTGTCCTTTAAACACACCTAGGTTGTAAATATTAAGTTTTATGAAAGGTACACAAGTAAATGTTTGCCTTGAGTGTCTCTGCCTGCAATAATTGAAGCTTAAGACATTTTATAATTTATATCTTGTTCTCTTTTGTTGTTCATGGTTGTAATTATTATTTCTTTTCTTTCCCCAGGTGAGTCTGTGAGACGAGGGTGTTTCTGGTGACTGGTGACTGGTAGGTAATAAGTGTGAAAGCAGTATAACTCTAGTTCCTTCTTACCTCAGTGGCAGAGAACAGAGCCCACCGTAACGTCATCAGGGCAGTGGAGAAGAGTATTATTATTTTTCTATATTGCTGAAGACAAGGACAAAAAGCATGAATTCCACTTAATGTTCTCACCTGCAGAGTAAAAGAGGTCCAAAATCATGTCCAATATTCCACATATGTCCAGTTATACACCTACTCTTCTCATTCAACCTATCATTACAACAACCACAGTCGCTACAACCTTCCATAAGCAGTTCAATTTTGCTACAATTACACCTATTGTTATTACTACAATTACTATAACTACTTCCTCTATAACTACTTCACCTTCTACACTTACTACACAGCTACACTTACTAACACCCACTACATCTACACCTACTGAAACTACACTTACTACGCTCTCTTAACTACATCAACTAAAGCTACCTTAACTATAACTGCACCTGATGTTACCACAACCACTACTCCTGCTGAAAAACACAACATTTATTACTCTAACTACAAGCAGTGAACCTACAACTACAAAAAACATAACTACATTACTACCACTACCCACCTAATACTCATCTACCACCACTACGACCATCTACCACCACCACCACCACTACCACCCACCTACCAGTTCGAACCCACTCCCTCCTCTTCGTCTAACACAACTACCACCACCACCACCCGCATCGCACCAACCATAACCACGACCACAACACGACCTACCTTACAGTCCTTACCACCCGCATTATGTTGGACTTGAGGTCGTTAACTGTCCCCCCCCCCCCGCCGCCCTGCCCCCCGTGTTAAATACCTGTGTGGCATGACAGGTATGATTGTATTGGTGATGGTGGTGTTGACGGTGGTGATGATGGTGTGGGAACATATGGTGGTGGTGTTGGTGTGATGTGGTTGTAGTGTGGGATCATGTGGTTGTAGTGTGGGAGCATGTGGTTGTAGTGTGGGAGTATTTGGTGATGGTAGTGGTGTGGGAGTATGTGTGGCGGTAGTGATGGTATAGTGGTGGTATAGTGGTGTATGTGGAAGTGTTTTGTGTTGGTAAGGTGTGTTTGTGTTGTGTTGATGTTTGTATGGAAGTGTTAATTGGTAAGATGAGATCAAAGTAGTATGAAATAGTTACAGAGTGTGAGGTTGTGGTATGTATGTATGTACAGTCACGCACCTAGAGGCTTAATTAAATAAAGTTTCTGTACCCCCTCAGTGGAAGTCAAAGTCAGAGAGAGCAGAGAGGGTAGGTAAACGGACGGTAGCCACCACAGTGTTGTCAACTCTGTTAATCTTCGTAGATCAATTAATACACAACGCACAAAGACGTTCTTATACCAGAGTCATAAAAAGGAAGCAAATGACTGACCTAAAGTGAATACGGTTTTGGCGCGACAACATATGATGATTATAATAACTACAATAACAAAGTAGAACTAAACTAATTTTAAGTTTAATTGTCAAAATAATAAAATACATATCTAAGCAGACAGGATGTGGATATTGAGAACTATACCTTCCACTTATCCCTTTTTCTGACTCTCCCTCTCAACAGTGAATGCTTCAAATGAAACTCACAACTTATGGTTTGGGAATATTATCTTGGCTAGAGTTGACAACACTGTGGTGGCTACCGTCCGTTTACCTACCTACCCTCTCTGCTCTCTCTGACTCTGACTTCCACTGAAGGGGTACAGAAACTTTGGTGCGTGGCTGTACGTTGTATGTACAGCTGGTCAAACTCCTGTGAGGCCCACCCAGCACTGCCAACGCTGTGCGAGATAGTGACGCCGAAACACTTGTTCTGAACTCTGCTCGAAATATGCACTGGTGGGGGGATTTCCTCCACGCCTCAAACCCCCAATCCCCCCACCAGTGCATATTTCGAGCGTTTATGAATGCCTCAAACTTAAGACCGCCTCGAGGCTGGCGCTCAATCGTGTTTTTTGCACGTCCTAAACTCTAGTCCACCTCGAGCCCAGGTCTAGTCAAGTCGAGCCAGTTCTGGAGCAGGCTAGACCCAGACTCAAGGCGGATAGTGACGTCACAATGTAAACAAACATATTGAAAAATGGCGTACAAAACAACAACAAGGTAAATACACTGAACTTAAAGGTTCATTTAAAAGTTAATGATAAAAAAGAGTTAATGATAAAAGTTAATAATAATTTCCATTGCTCCGAGAGGGAAGAGTAGCAAAATTGAAAATATCTGTTTTCCGCCATCTTTGTTGTTGTTGTAGTCAGTCTCCAACGGTCGACCTGGACTGTTTTTGAATGTCCCAGAATCTAGTCTAGCCAGCCTCTAGACCGCCTCAAGCCGCAGGGGCATTCATAAACGCACCTATTATGTTGGTGTGTGACGTGGTGGTAGGGTATAGTATTGGTAAGGTTCAGTAGTGGGTTAGAGTATAGTGGAGAGAGAGAGAGAGAGAGAGAGAGAGAGAGAGAGAAGAAAAAGTGAAGTGGATATTGGGTGAAGTGAGTATGGAGTGGAGTGTCAGGGTGAGGTGGTGTGTGTTGGTTAGGGTTTATACAGGTGTTTTCAGCGAGGGTAATGGCAGGGGGTATGTGTGGGGGTGTAGGGGGTGTAGGTAGTTGTGGGGGTTTGGGGTAAGGGGGGAGTTTTGTTGGTTGGTGTAGTTGTAGTTGTGGTTGTATAGTTGTAGTTGTGTACAGTTCGATATGGTTGGTGATAGTTGTGGTGGTGTGTATGGTATGGATGGTGGTTGTGGTAGTGTGTATGGTAAGGATGGTGGTTGTGGTAAGTGTGTATGGTATTGATTGTAGTTTCTGCATAGTATACGATATTATAGTA
Organism: Petrolisthes manimaculis; assembly: GCA_034508575.1. Lineage (NCBI taxonomy): Eukaryota > Metazoa > Arthropoda > Malacostraca > Decapoda > Porcellanidae > Petrolisthes > Petrolisthes manimaculis. The sequence continues at coordinate 25,545 of JAWZYT010005595.1, forward strand.
GTGGTATTGATGTCACAGCGTGTATGGTAGTGATAATATCGTAGCAGCTATAAGTATGGTAGTGTTTATGGTATTGGTATAGTTTTATGGTAGTGATAGTGGTTGTTGCAGAGTGTAAGGTAGAAGTAGTGGCAATGTTATTATAGTAGTAGGTATGGTAGTATTTATAGTAGTGGCTATGGATGTGTGTATGATCATTAACTAAAACAAATATAAATAACATACATACATACATACATACACACATACACACATACATACATACTAATCGATACCACAGACCATTTAATTCAGCACGTAATTAAAAGGTGATAAATAATTTGCGATATTCACCTTCCTTGTGCACTCCTCGTGTATGTATTCTCTTACGTGTTCTATTCCTCACCTGTGTATAATTATATATTCTCACGTATTCTACTCTGCACCTGTGTTTGTACTGTGAATGTGTGTTTGTATTATTTTACATATCCTGTTTAGAACCTGTGTATGTAATTTTCTTCTTCTATTGTACACGCGTGCATGTATTCCCTCGTGTATTCTATTATGCACTTTTGTATGTATATTTCCCCTGTGTCTTGTATGTATGTATGTATGTATGTATGTATGTATGTATATATGTATATATGTATGTATGTATATATGTATGTATGTATATATGTACAGTATGTATTCCCTTTATTCACGTCTGGTTGGAGTCTGTTGAAGGCTGATTAGTTGTCCACAATCAGTATCACTATCACTACAACTAATCTTATGTTAACGAGATGAGTGATGAGAATAATTGCAGCTGATGTTGATAAGAATCTAAAACGTGTACAGGTATCCAAGCCATCAGTGTGTTGGGATTGTAGTGAGGTGGTGGCTATATTACCACATTATTACCAATTATACTTCTCTCCATTAGGATAACACAGAATACATTTTAACCTAGCAGTGAGGTGGTGGGAAGATTACATTTTACCACACTATTACCAATTATACTGTCTTCTCTCCATTAGGATAACACAGAATACATTTTAACCTAACTACTACTTGAGTGATTTAGGTTGGAGGTGTTAGTGATTTTCCAATATATAGTAATGAGATTACTCCTTTAATGTATAATTATTTTGTTGTGCAGTCTAAATCAAAGCTTCATAGAAATAATTTAATTTTCTTTCCATCATAGTATTTATGAAGCAATAAAATTCCTAACACATGTGAAATTATTATATATAATAATTTTTTTAGGTACAACCCCCGTCTACCTTACATACTGTATAGTGATCGGTTCTTGTTAGTATCTTATCAGACATTTTGTTTACCTTTCTGTCTACCCTCCTCTTCTTATCATTTATTTTTACATCTATGTCAGTTTGCTTCCCTGCCTTTCCTTTTATATCACAAGGGTCCATTTGTTCACCACCATCTGTGTTTACATCTCTCTATCTGTCTTAGTGTCTCACCAAGCCTCGTCTCTGTCCTTCCTTTATCACGCCTCCAGTCCTTCCTTCACTAGACACGTTCTACTCTTATACAACTTCCATCTGTAAACTATAGAATGGCTGAAACTAAAACGACCAGCTACGTGTAACTAAAGACATTTGTGGTAATATTGATGGCACAGGTGTAGAGTGATGGTCATTATATAACAGTATAATGGCTGTGATGACTAAAGTAAATACAGCTATTTGTTTAGTGAGAAATAACAGAAATAGTAACGTTTGTATAAACCGAAGTATATCACTGTCAGATCTTCATCAACTGAGGTAATTAAAACGCAGTATATATTTTTTTTTTCTCTCTCTCTCTCTCTCTCTCTTTTTTTTTTTTCTCTCTCTCTCTCTTTCTCTCTCTCTCTCCATGCTATGTGATTATTTCGCGTAGCATAACATTAAAGAACACATTACTCTTAATTAACCTGTTTAGGACTGGTGGTCTTCAATAGAGAATTACAATAATGTTTACAATTCACACACACACACACACACACACACACACACACACACACACACACACACACACACACACCCACACACACACACCCACACACACACACCCACACACACACACACACACACACCTGTATTGATTTTTCGGCTCCACATGTGTTGGCTGTCAGTGTATACATGTATGTGTGTAAGTGCGCACATTGTGTATTTATATATGTGTGTGTGTACGTTTGTATGTATGCATGAACATTTATATATACAAAAATATATAAATGTGTCAATAAGAGAAAGAACATCAATGTATAAAAAAATAATGATTCGTTTTGGATATACAAATAGACACTGTATACACCCATAGTAAATGTAAAGCAGTATTATGTGTTTGTATGTGTTGTGTGTATAGTCATAAAGATTCACCCATACTGAGTCACTCATTAACAGTGATAAGTCAGTATTACAAGTTTCCCGGTGTGAGAGAGAGAGAGAGAGAGAGAGAGAGAGAGAGAGAGAGAGAGAGAGAGAGAGAGAGAGAGAGATGGGGAGTGGAGAGAGAGAGAGAGCTGGGGAGTGGAGACACAGAGAGAGAGAGAAAGATAGAGAGAGAGAGAGAGAGAGAGAGAGAGAGAGAGAGAGACAGAGACAGACAGACAGATTAGGTGTGTGTGTGTGTGTGTGTGTGTGGGAGAAACACTTGTGTCGCCACCCACCCACTTACTCACTCCTTCACTGCCATCACTCTCTGTAAAGGTGATGTGTTGGAACAAGTGAGGTTATTGGTTAGATTGTACCAGGCTCAAATCTCAAAGAACTAACTACATCTATACATTTATATATCCATCTCTCTCTCTCTCTCTCTTTCTCGTTCTCTTTCTCGTTCTCTCTCGTTCTCTTTCTCGTTCTCTCTCTCGTTCTCTTTCTCTTTCCCTTTCTTTCCCTTTCTTTCCCTTTCTTTATCTTTCCCTTTCTTTATCTTTCTTTATCTTTCTTTCTCTCTCTCTTTCTCACTCTTCTATCTCTCTTTCTCTCTCTTTCTCTCTCTCTCATTCGTTTCAACTTCCCCTCCACTTACATTCTAATTTCACGCCTCAGTCTTCCCACCACCTCATTCCACTGCCTCCTCCACCTTCCTCTCTTCATTTCCTCCACAACCTCTAGCACTCCTCATCCCTCCTCCACCTTTTTCTTTTTCTCCTCCTTCTCACCAACACCCCTTTTCACCATCACCACTTTCCGTCCCATCTACTACCTTCCTGTTCCCACCCTCTACTCCCTTCACTACTCTTAACCTTTCACAACTCACATCACTCCTTTCCACAACCCTCCCACCTTTCCTCTACTCTTCCACCTTTTCCCTACTCTTTCACCTCTCTCTACCTTTACCTCTCTTACCCCTACTTTCCACCTCCTCCAACCATACCTTTCATCTCCCCCCCCTACCATTACCTCCCCCCTCCCCTACCTTTCACCTCCCCCCCCCCTACCATGACCTCCCCCCTCCCCTACCTTTCACCTCCCCCCTCTCCCACAATGACCTCCTCCCTCTCCTACCCCTACCATTACCTCCCCCCACTCGTAACATCCACCTCCCCTACCCCTACCATTATCCCCCCCCTCCCCAAACCATCACATCTATCAACCACAGTCACACGTTTCGAGGTAAATAAATGATGACATGTTCTCCCACACCAATATAGATCAGGTAACCTCGCCAAGACTCCAACTCAATACAACCTCAACCAGTCAGCCAGTATCTTCCTCTCAGTCCTTCATAGTCCAGGGTAGGATTATAATTTTTGTGTAGACTATTTCTTCACTAGGGATGGTTTTGAAGTCAGTAAACCCTTCATTTATTTTCTTGTATTTCGAGGCATTAGGGTATTGTTGTCCATTTTTTCCTTAGGTTGCAAACATTTTAACTCTTGTATTTGTTCCTTGGTTGAAACTTGACCTGGTAACACTGTCATAGACATAGAGGGTTACCAAGGGTCGGTATGATAAGTATAGTTTACTTACTTAACCTGAGAGAGAGAGAGAGAGAGAGAGAGAGAGAGAGAGAAAGAGAGAGAGAGAGAGAGAGAGGAGAGGTTGTGCGTGAGGTGAGAGTGTTTGCATGGTGGTGGCGGATATGTAGCGGGAGTGGGCGTGATATGGAGGTGGGTGTGACACGTGACAAGGGTGGGTGTGTGAGCCGGGGATGGTGGGCGTGATGTGAAGATGGGCAGGTAGCGTGGGTGGGTGGGCGTGAGGCAGGGCTAGACGTGAAGCAAAGACAGGCGTGAGATTTGTGCTGCAGGTCTGGCCAGGAAGAAAGGATTGTAAGGATGGGCGTGAGGAAGGGATGACTGGGAAAGAATAACCAAGCAATCACCTTCGCTTCAGAAATACATACAGTTATATACAGTTACCAATTGGACGAAATCTGAGTCATGCATGGACACACAGAAGGGCTGGCTGGCTACTGATTCATTCAAACTATGTAATATGAAAATGGGTTATGTTAGGTTAGTTGATCAGTTTTGCGGTACAGATTAGAAGAAATAGTAGTTATCTCCAAATTGTCAGCTTCACACACAGACCTACTTAATTCCTGCAACATGTTGACGCCTTCAAATTATTGCACAGTTTACATTTGGCAAGATGATTCAAATGTGCAATTAAGGGTGTTTGATATGTCAGGTAAATGTGCTTGCAAATGCAGTGGTGTGTAAATGTTAAGTGAATAAAATGTAGATAATTGCTTGTGATGAAGGGAAATTCTTCGTTAAAGACTTGATACTCACAGGGAGGGAAGCGTGAAAGAAAAGAAAAATAATAATAATGCACGGTTAAATACAGAGGTCGCATGTGGTGGCACGAGCTGGCGACAGTAATGGGAGGAGAAAAAAAAACTGTGAACAAGGTAAAAGTTTTTGTTTACTCGAGCGAAACACAGCCAAACCCCAAAAAGAGAAAAATAGTAAACAAAATAATAAGATAAAAATAGTAAACAAAATAATAAGATAAAACTAAAAACGCAAAAAGCTTCTACTCAGATGCACTTTTTTCTTTTCTTTTCTTTTTAATAAACCGAGGAGAAAGTTCCGACCGAGGTGAAGGTTAAATGCAACAATCAATAGAAAAACAAAACAGAAGGAGGTACACACATTTTGGCGTCCGAAAGAAAGAAATGACACGACGAAAACAAAACAATACCGAGTTCTTTCATGCCATGTTTTTTTTTTTTTTATAGTGAAGTAAAGCAGTACAGAATTCTTGCCACCTCCTCCACCATAGTCCTCCTCCACCATATTCCTCCTCCACCATATTCCACCTCCCTCCCTCCCTTCCTTCCATCTTTCCCCTACCTCCCACTTCCCCTCTACCTTCCATCCCCTCACTCTTACCATTATACTCACCGAAGAAAAAATAAAGGGAGGAGATGGGTAGAAAATACAGGTCTATAATTTTTTGAGTTTTAAGATAAAATGCTTTGCAGTGTCTGTTTGTGTGTGCGGGTATATGGTCTGTATGATTGTATAAGGATGCGTATGTGTGTGAGCGTATGTGTTCTTGTTTGTGGGCCTATGTGTATGTTAGATAGATAAATAGATGGATGGATAGATAGATAGATAGATAGATGGATGGATGGACATATAGATAAATAGGTAGATAGATAGATAGATAGACAGATAGAAAGATAGATAGATAGATAGATAGATAGATAGATAGATAGATAGATAGATAGATAGATAGATAGATAGATAGATAAAGAAAGTGAGAGAGAGTGAGAGTGAGTGAAGGGAGAGTTAAGTAAGTAACAACAAGAGAAGGTAGCATAGTGAGTCAAGGGAAGGGTGGAGGACGCAGAAGGGAAGGTAAAGAGTGGAGGGTGGGGGGGAGGAAAGGGGGGGAGAGGATGATGATGATAGGGGTGGAGTGGTAGAACAACTATAAGAAGAGAGAGAACGAGGTGGGAGGGATGTGAAAGGGAGAGGAGAGAGAGGGAAAGTATATATTTATAGTGAGGAGGATAGGTAGATCAACTAATAATAGACGATAAAGAAAGAGAGGGAATGAAGGAGCAGAGAGTAAAGAGACACAAAAGAAAGGAAGGAGAGGAAATGCAGTATGGAGAGAAAGGAAAGGAAAGGAGCGAGAAATATGGGGAGGAGGAGGAGGAGGAGGAGGAGGAGGAGGAGGGGGAGGAGGAGGAGGAGGAGGAGGAGGAGGAGGAGGAGGAGGAGGTAGATCAACTATGAGATGGGAGGGAAAGCGAGGTGGGAAGGGGAAGGTGGTGAAATACCGATAAAACTGGGGAGAGAGAGAGAGAGAGAGAGAGAGAGAGAGAGAGAGAGAGAGAGAGAGAGAGAGAGAGAGAGAGTATGGCGAGGAACAGGGATATGGAAGTAGGAAGAAGGGATGGTATTTTGAAGGGCAAAGGAGACAGAGGTTTACAGGATTTAACAGAGATAGGAAGGAGAAGGAGAGAAGGAGCGATGGAAGGACGATGTGAGGAAAGACGTTGTTAAGTTGAAGAGATGAAAAGGTGAGTTTAGAGGAAGGAGAAGAAGGATTAGGAAAAAAGGGAAGAAAAGAGTACACGAAGAAGGAGACAGTGAGGCTATGAATGAATGTATGTACTGTACTTGGAGAGGTGGGAAGGAGGATTTAGAGGAGGTAGAAAAAGGGACAGAAATAAGGGAAGAAAAGAGTGAACGAGGAAGGAGACAGTGAGGGTTAAAAATAATTCAGTACAGATACCTAGAGAGGCAGGGGAGGGAGAGGTGTGTTCAAAGAAGGTATAGGAAGAAGTGAAGGTAAGGATGAAGGAAAGGAAAGACGTACATACATGTAGGGGTCCAGGAAGGGTAGAGAGAGAAAAGGAAAGTGTGAACGAAGGGACAGATTAAGTAAGAGTTAGAGTGAAAGGGAGAAATAATCGAAAGAAGGGAAGGAAAGAAGGAAAGGAAGAAAGTAAGAAGGTTGTGGAACATGAGGATATAGATTTGGAAGGATAAAGGAGTGGAGGATGAGGAGGAGAAGGAGGAGGAGGAGGAGGAGGGAAAAAAGAGGAAAGGAAGGGAGTCTGGAGAGTGGATTATTGTGATGGAAGGAAGGAGGAAGGAGGGATAAAAAAATGAAGCTACAGTTACAGTTATATTATAGAAAGAAATCTGACGTGAGATAAACAAGTGAGAGTGAGAGAGAGATAGTAGAAAAGAGTTGAAGGGAATGAGAATGGAGGAGAAAGAGAGAAAGGTAGAGAGGGAAAAAAGGGAGAAAAAGAAAAAGGGGTGGAAGGAGAAATCAGAAAATAAAAAAATTATGGAAGAAAGTGAGAGAAATGGAAATGAAAGAGGGAACCAGAAATATAAAAAAAATTGATGGAGAGAATGAAAGATAAGAGGGAGGGAGAAAAAGGTGGAGATGGAGGGGGGGGAGGGAAGGAGGGGGGGAGGGACTGAAACACCTGCCTACCCCACACTACCTGGTCCAGACACACAGGTATATAAGGGCCTTTGTGTATGTATGTGTGTGTGTGTTCGTTCGTGTGTATATGTGTGTGTGTTCGTTCGTGTGTATGTGTGTGTGTGTTCGTTCATGTGTATGTGTGTGTGTGTTCGTTCGTGTGTATGTGTGTGTGTGTTCGTTCGTGTGTATATGTGTGTGTGTTCGTTCGTGTGTATATGTGTGTGTGTTAGTGTGTGTGTGTGTGTGTGTGTGTTTGCAGGCTAAACATATTTTTCTCCACGAATGAGTTTCTGTATGTCACGGTTTATTTACATAGTTTACACTTGTGTTTGAACATTTGTGTTTGTATTTATGTGTGTGTGGATTTATGAAAGTCTTGGTGTATTTTCGTATATACATATATTAATGTTATTTTGTCATTCTCATACGTTATACTTGAACTGAAAAATAATCTCGGTCTGATTTTATTATTCTTTACATAATTTTCTATCACCACCAACACCACCACCACCACCACTACTATCACCACTACTAACACTTCACCACCACCATCACTACCATCACCATCACCACCATCTTTGTTTCTATCACCATTATGAACATCATCTTTATTCTATCAACACCACTACCCCCATCACTCACCCCCACCATCCCCATCACTCACCCCCACCATCACCCCCACCAGCATTGTGACTATCATCTCCACCATCAATAATATCCATCCATCTTACCAACTTCAATATCACTACCACACCCACCATTGTTAACTTTTATCACCATCACCACCAACACCACCAATACTCGTTTTAATATCACCACCACTATACCACCTCCACCATCACCTTCACTATCACCTCTACCACCACCACTACTACCACCACTACTACTACCACCACCACTACTACCACCACTACTACTACCACCACCACCACTACTACCACCACTACTACTACCACCACCAGCACTGTTCATATCATCACCATAATCACTTTCACTATCACCTCTACCATCATCACCACCACCACCACCACCAGTTCTTACCAAGTGCCCGTATATGTAAATGACTGCTACCTGTCTCTTGTCTATATATACATTATGTCCCACAGCGATAAACAAACTCTCTTTCTTGCCACACTATACAAGCTATGGAATAAATATAAGAGATACGTAATATACAGTATGCCTTGTATTCTTAATGTTTGGTTTGTACACTCTATGACATAAGACCTGGGATTGTGTAGTGACTAATGAGTGAGTGGATCCTGTAATAATATAGAAAACTCGATAATAATATAGGCATAGTAATTACTCAACTACTTATTATACATTATGTGGTTCGTGTGGATGCAGAGCCGTAAAGGTATATTGGTTACGGTACTAAACTGTGATGTAACTTTGGTGAATGTTGTGGTGAGTTTGGTTACCGAGTTGTGTGATAAAATTAATGTAGTGAGGTGTGGATACTGAACCATGTACGCCGTGACTCTGAAGACCATGGCGCCAGTGTTGGAAGTATTAGTCAAAATAGGTTCAGTAATCATTCAATGTAAAATAGACCTTAATTACGCACCCCTTCATCCAAATAAGAGCGTAAATAAAGACATGAATGAGCTAACCCCCAGATGGTGAGTAGAATACAGTCATTGTTGTCATCTAAAATACGAAACTTAGTAGTTACATTACAGACAACTTAGAATATAGGTCAGAAGAAACTACTGATGGAAGTCTATCCACGATGAAACGTTGACTGAAACATTTTGGAAAGTTGTGCAAGGAATGAATAGAAGGAGAGCAGGAAGGAAAATACTTAATGAAACTAAAGGATAATGGAAGAATCTCTCACATCCGAAACTAATAGTATCAGAGAAAATGGAGGAGAATATATTCCAAGTTGATCATGACAACATAAATAAGAAATTGTAGGAAGAAAAACGCCACATAATTTTGACTGAAACCAATGTATGATGATGAGGAGGAAAATGAGGAAAAGATAAAAGAAGGGAATAGAGAAAATATATATAGAGAAATAGATGTACATACGGGTTCTATAGATAGAAATACATAGACAGATTGTTATAAATACACACACAAACACACACACATGCATACGTACAGTACGAACTAAAGAGTGGGACAGGCAGACAGACACAAAGGGAGAGTCATTTCCTCCATGGCCTGTGACTCACCTGGTATATCCTTTCCCTTTCCCCTCAACTCATCTCATCCCTGTCCTGGCAATGGTATTTGTCATGCTTTGCCCTGCCCTGCCCTGCCCTGCCCTGCCCTGCCCTGCCCTGCCCTGCCCTGCCCTGCCCTGCCCTGCCCTGCCCTGCCCTGCCCTGCCCTGCCCTGCCCTGCCCTTCCAAAACTGTTCTTGTTCTCTGCTATACCCAGTTCTAATTTCCGTCTTTCTTCCTTTAACTTAACATGTCGTCTCCAGTGTCTTCCTTTATTATATTCTAATTCATATCCCTTGTCTTTCTTTGTCTAATCGTCTCCTCATTCCTCTCGTCCCCTTCCTCCTCCTTCCTTTTCCTCTTACCCGCTCCTAACTTCTTTCCTAGTATTCCCTCCTCCTTCCTCTCCTTATTGCCTTCCTTCCACCTATTTCATTTTGTATACCTCACTCCCCTACACCATGCATGACTCCCTCTTCTCTACTTTCATAACTTTGCTCTCTCTCTCTCTCTCTCTCTCTCTCATTATTATTATATCATGCCTTGAACACTTTCACGTTTTGTAATATATTTTGCATAGCTTACATCATTAAAATTTCAGTAGTGTCGAAGTTATCAGCTGACATAATACCTGTGTGGGTTTACTGAAGGTGTGTGATGGGGTGGGGAGCTCTTACATGATCTTGTTACAGGTAGTTTTAGTGTGAAGTGATGTGACAGTCCAGGCCTTGGTGACAGAGTGTGGTGGTGGTGGTGGTGGTAGTGATGTGTGGGCGTTTGCAGCGTGTTGTACTGTACTGTATTGTGGATGAGGCACCAGTGAGAATGTAGTGGTGGTGATGGTGTAGATAGGTTTGTGTGTTGTGAGATTAATGAGAGGATGTTGACTTTGACGGTAATGAATGTGTGTGTCGTGTTGTGTTAGCTGTATTGTGTGTGTGTGTTGTGTTGTGTTGTGTTAGCTGTGTTGTGTGTTTGTGTGTACGTTGCGTTGTGTTGTGTTGTGTTGTGTTGTGTTGTTGTATTGTGTGTGTCTGTTGCATTGCGTTGTGTTGTGTTGTGTGTTGCATTGCGTTGTGTTGTGTTGTGTTCGTTTTATTGCGTAGTTTTATTTTGTGTTGTGTTGTTCTATGTTAGTTGTGTTGTCCTGTGTCGTGTGGTGCCGTTGTGTTTAAGTTATGGGAGGGATATGAAAGGCATTGTAGGGATGGAAATGGTACTGTGTAATAATAGTGAATGTAAATTGTTGTTTGTCCATGGTATTTACAGTCTCGTGTGTGTGTGTAAGTGTGTGTGTGTGTGTGTGTGTGTTGATGGAGTTCCGGTCGGTGAGGTAGGGGTTGCTGATAAAATACAAGTGTGTAGAACTCTACTCTTATTACGTAAACAACACCTGAAAAGTCGATTGCTCCTCTCCCCTTAAAACTCTCATTCTCCTTCCCATTTATTCCACCACTATCAGTACCTCTTTATTTCATTATACTTGAATTTTCTTTTGTATTTTCTCTGACATACACTTTGAGGGATGGGCTACTGGCCTCCAAACGTTTATATGAGAGCCTCTTTTTGGTAAATAGGAAGTATACTGAAATCTCCAAACAGTGTCACGAAACAGATCCCCTGATAGTTCCTCCAGACTATTCGAAGCAAGAGGCCACTAAATATATATGTTCATCTCGTCCTGTTTCCTGGCATACATTGGAGGAATCAAGGTGCTCTCATGTAACAATAGTATACTATCCCCTTGATGGTGAAGATGAAGGTATAGAGTACTGAGGTGAGGTGGCAGGTGTTTAGTGTGTGTGTGTATGTGTGTGTGTGTGTGTGTGTGTGTGTGTGTCGTGGCGTGCAGGTGTGAAGGCCACCAAGTGTGTGTTTCTTTTGATTGGGTACTCAGGTGTGTGACGTCGCCATGAGTGTTTAGGGAGGTGTTTGTATATGGTGCTCGTCAAGTTATATCATCATCCACAGATTACTCCATCACTACTACTACTACCACCTATACTACTACTACCATCTATACTACTACTATTACCACTCACTTAGTCACTCAGCAAACCATCCATCCATCCATCCATCCATCCATCCATCCATCCATCCATCCATCCATCCATCCGATCAAAATTTTACTTAAGCAACCATCCAACCAACTAATCTCCATATATCTCTCTCTCTCTTTCAGTTTGACGCCATTCTGAGTAAGATCGCAGAGGGTGACACAGGTAGGGTTGCCTTGGTGACAGATGGCCAGCTTCACCTGCGTCAAGTGGTCCACCCAAAGTCTCTGTCGCGCAACCTCAACCTGCCCGACTACTACAACTCCTTTTATGACCTCCGCAAAGAGTTCAAATCTTTCTACCACTCCGAAGAGATGACGTGTATCGCAGACATGTTGAACTGTATCCTTTTATATTATGCATCATTTGTGTGTGTATATATATTATTATTTTTTTGTATGTTATTTTGTATTGTATAGTTAGTTACCTTTTTATTTATTTTGTGTATTTTTTATTTTTTTTTCGTTTACAGTTCGTTGCCTATTTATATAATATTTTGTATTTAATTATTTCTGTCGTGTATTGGTATTGTTGTTTTGTAGTGCAGTGCAGGTGGTAAAGGTTGGAGGGAGGGGGGGGGGGGGAGGGGAAGACTAAAGAATGATTGTTGGTGGATTTGTAGGGCTTCTGGTTCATCCAAAAGGCTGCAAAAAGAAACAACTTCAGTGCATATAGCATGTTATAAAAAAAGGAAGTTTCTTGTACTTTGTTGGGAGGTTGTTGTTATTGTTGTTGTGTGCATGCGTGTGTTGGTTAGTGGTGGTGGTGGTGGTGGTAGTGGTGGTGTGGAAGGTCAGACGAATAAGGCACCGGTACTGGACCTTCATTCATTCATTCATTCATTCACAGCCAAGTATAGTCAGACGTCCGGAAAACACGCTATATATATTACCGTACATGCCGTGTTGTTGTTAAGGAAAAAATAAAACTTTGTGTACTTCTTACTTGGGCAAGAGGAAGAGAAGGGATATTATTTGGAACGAGATGGAGGTGAAGGAAAAAGGGGAAAAAGAAGAAGAGATGGAGGAGGGAAAACGAAGTGAAGTGAAGGAATAAATGGAGAGGGAGAGGGAGGAATAGATGAAGGAGGAGGTGGAGGAGGAGGATCACGAAGGAAAATGATGGATCTCTTTCTCTTTTTTTATTTAGGTAACCGTATATGACATTATTGTACTGTACGTGACGATTGAGGCGACAAGTTACAAATGTGAAAACCTCGTGCCGCCCTTCCTTCCTTCCTTCCTTCCCTCCCTCCAGCCTTCACTATGTCTGATGTCAGTCACGGTGTTCAGGCCTGTGTGATGGATGGTGGTGGACCTTCCTTCCCAACTAGAGGAGGAGGAGGAGGATAGGAGGAGGAGGAGGTGGAGGACGGTGGCATAGGAGGGTAGTAGGAGGAGGAGGGTGGCAGAGAAGGTACTGGAGGAGAATAAGGGGGAGAGAAAGAGAAAGAGAAGGAGAGGAAAAGGAAGAGCAGGGTGATAGAGAAGGAAAAGGAGAATGGGAGTGGCAGAAAAAGAAGTGGTGGGAGGAGGAGGAGGAGGAGGAGGAGGAGGAGGATAGCAGGGAATGAGTTGGTGGAGAATGGCCAAAGAGTAGTGCCAGGAGAAGTGAAGGGGGTCTGGGTAAGATGGAGTAATGGTGTGGTCACGCCGAGACAGATAGCCTTACCGTGGCCCTGATGGTGGTGGGGAGGGTGTAGTTTGTGGTGATGAGGTTTATGTTGCTCGTGAGGGAGGAAAGGTATAGTGGTAGTAATGGTGATGGAGGTGGTGAGGGAAGGTGATGGTGAGGAAAGGTATAGTGTTAGTAATGGTGATGGTGAGGAAAGGTATAGTGGTAGTAATGGTGATGGTGAGGAAAGGTATAGTGGTAGTAATGGTGATGGTGAGGAAAGGTATAGTGGTAGTAATGGTGATGGAGGTGGTGAGGGAGGGTGATGGTGAGGATGGTGGTTAAAATGGTACTATTGAGGGAGATGAGATGAGGGGGTAGTGGTGATGAAGGGGTAGTGGTGATGAAGGGGGGGTTGGTTGGTTTTGTGGTGACGGAGAATAGTGTTGGTAATAGTGGTGATAGTGAGGGAAAATAATGACATATGGTAAGGTAGAGGTGGTGATGGTGGTGATGATGATGGGAAAGTAGGAAGCAGGTGGTGGTGATGGTGATGGTGGTGATGGGAAGGTAGGAAGCAGGTGGTGGTGATGGTGATGGTGGTGATGGGAAGGTAGGAAGCAGGTGGTGGTGATGGTGATGGTGGTGATGGTGGTGATGGGAAGGTAGGAAGCAGGTGGGGATGTTGGTGATGGTGATGGTGGTGATGGGAAGGTAGGAAGCAGCAGATGGTGGTGATGATGATGATGTTGATGGGAAGGTAGGAAGCAGCAGGTGGTGATGATGGTGGTGGTGATGGGAAGGTAGGAAGAAGCAGGTGGTGGTGGTGATGATGATGGTGGTGATGGGAAGGTAGGAAGCAGGTGGTGATGGTGGTGGTGATGGGAAAGTAGGAAGCAGGTGGTGGTGATGATGATGGTGGTGATGGGAAGGTAGGAAGAAGCAGGTGGTGGTGATGATGATGGTGATGGTGGTGATGGGAAGGTAGGAAGCAGGTAGTGGTGGTGATGGTGATGATGATGTTGATGGGAAGGTAGGAAGAAGCAGGTGGTGGTGATGATGATGGTGGTGATGGGAAGGTAGGAAGAAGCAGGTGGTGGTGATGATGATGGTGGTGATGGGAAGGTAGGAAGAAGCAGGTGGTGGTGATGGTGATGGTGGTGATGGGAAGGTAGGAAGAAGCAGGTGGTGGTGATGGTGATGGTGGTGATGGGAAGGTAGGAAGAAGCAGGTGGTGGTGATGGGAAGGTAGGAAGAAGCAGGTAGTGGTGGTGATGATGGTGGTGATGGGAAGGTAGGAAGCAGCAGGTGGTGGTGATGGTGGTGATGGGAAGGTAGGAAGAAGCAGGTGGTGGTGATGGGAAGGTAGGAAGCAGCAGGTAGTGGTGATGGTGGTGATGGGAAGGTAGGAAGCAGGTGGTGGTGGTGATGATGGTGGTGGTGATGGGAAGGTAGGAAGAAGCAGGTGGTGGTGATGGGAAGGTAGGAAGAAGCAGGTAGTGGTGGTGATGATGGTGGTGATGGGAAGGTAGGAAGCAGCAGGTGGTGGTGATGGTGGTGATGGGAAGGTAGGAAGAAGCAGGTGGTGGTGATGGTGATGATGTTGGTGGGAAGGTAGGAAGAAGCAGGTAGTGGTGGTGATGGTGATGATGATGTTGATGGGAAGGTAGGAAGCAGGTAGTGGTGGTGGTGATGGGAAGGTAGGAAGAAGCAGCAGGTGGTGGTTCACTGATCCTGAGTGAAGGAAGACAGAGCCATTTGGAGCAGAGTAAGAATATGATGAAGTGATGGCAGAGAAAACAGAGTAAAAATAAAGTGTGAAAATATAAAGGGAAAATGCGAATAAAGTGTGAAAATATAAAGGGAAAATGCGAATAAAGTGTGAAAATATAAAGGGAAAATGCGAATAAAGTCTGAACATATAAAGGGAAAATGCGAATAAAGTCTGAAAATATAAAGGGAAACTGTGTGTGCAGCATATATGAAGTGAAATATTAATGATAGCAGAAATTTGGAGCTGTTGACGTGGAGTAAAACAAAAACAAATAGACTGAAAGAGCAAGAAAGTTAATTCTCTAATTATATGAGGTAAAACAAATAGTCTAGTCCAAACGAGATGAAAGAATGTTCAAGTTAATGCCAATGGCTTTATCATGACATAGGGGACATTTCATTTATTTTTAGCAAGATGACTTAGACGAAATTTCCTGCGTCTTGAAATTGGCAACTTAATGAGTGAGTGACAGTAATAAAACGAACAATTCTCTGGCATACTGTTGGTTGTTTCTAAGGGTTCGATCACCTGACTGAGGCACTTTATACTTCCACCACATGTTGGCACTGTGATCCATGATTGTCATTTTAACAGTTTTGGTAATAATTATGAAGTAGCAAAAATCTGCACATTGGACCAAAACACAACAAAAGAAAAAAGGTTCGTCTTTATTACGTGTGTACGAAAGAAATACCGTATTGAGCAAGTTAGTTAACAAATACTAACTCCTACTCGAGGTTTTAATTGGATATCATTATTGCTGAAGAAAATTAGAGGCAATTTACACATTCCTACATGTCATCTACAACACAGAGGCATCAGTAAAAAAAAATTAGTTTTGTTTTACGGTTTGCAGTCAACAGTGGTCTCCTAATCGCTGGGAAAATAATGGCCCCTTGAACTGAGGCAGGAAATCCCCCGAGGGTTGTAGTTTGTTGTTTGAGGAACGTAGGAAGGAGGAAGAGTGTGTAGGTATGTGAGAAAGGAGGAAGGGAAAGAGTGGTTGTATGTGAGGGAAGGAGGAAGGGAGAGTGGGTAGGTATGTGAGGCAGGGAGAGAGGGAAGTAGGGAATGTAAAGAGGTGCAAGACAGGGAGGGAGGGAAGTAGGGATGCAAGGAAACGAGAGAGGAGAGTAGGGGAGTGAAGGAGTGTGAGCTGGAGATGGAGGAAGGGAGGTAAGGGAAGTAGGGAATATATGGAGGTGCAAGGGGGGAGGGAGGGAAGTAGAAAGTGTAGGAGTGCAAGGCAGACAGGGAGGGAAGAAGGGAATGTAAGGAGGTGGCAGGGAGGGAGGGATGGAGGGAAAAAAGAAGGGAATGTAAGGAGGTGGCAGGGAGGGAGGGAGGGAGGGAGTCAGTAGTGGGGCTAAAGACAAGACTGGTGTATAGGTAGTAGTAGTGGTAGTAGTGGTAGTGGTGAGGGTGGAGGTTCACGACCCTTACATACACTGTGGTTCCTGCTGTGGTTCCCTATAGCCTCCTCCTCCTCCTCCTCCTCCTCCTCCTCCTCCTCCTCCACCATCAAGTCCATTTCCTGGGTTCCGGTTCCTGACACTTCCTTCCTTCCTTCCTTCCTTCTCTTTCATTTTGTTTTCTTCATTTATATTTTCCTTTTCTTTCCATCCTTTTTTTTATTCTAAATTCCTTCATTATTTTCTTCTTTCCTTTCCTTTCTTTCTTCCTTCTTTCCTTCCTTTCCTTCCTTTCCTTCATTTCCTTCAAATCTGCCCCTTTTCTTCACTCCCTCTACCTCCCTTACCCCTTTCTTACATATAGAAAGTCAGAGCCACAATACCCCCACTACACCACCACTATACATTTGCCAATAGTACACCACTACACCTACACCACCACTACACCTACACCACCACCACACCTTTGCCACTACACCTACACCACCACCACACCTTTACCACTACACCTACACGTCCATTACATCTTTGCCACTACACCTACACCACCACCACACCTTTGCCACTACACCACCACTACACCAGCGGCGCCAGACCTTAAAGTTTTGACATTTAGGAATACGTGCCTGTGTGGGCTGCCCTTTGACCCTGCCTCGTACACACACACACACACACACACACACACACACAAATACATACACACACACATACACACACACACACACACACACACACACACACACACACACACACACACACACACACACACACACACACAAATACATACACATACACACACTTATAACACACACATACACACACACACATACAAACACACACATACAAACACATGCACTCACACTCATATAACACACATAAATACACACTCACACACATACACACATACACACACACACACACACACACACACACACACACACACACACACACACACACACACACACACACACACACACACACACACACACACACACACACACACACACACACACACACACACACACACACACACTTTCCCTCTCTTATCTGTGTAGGGGGTGATACAAGGCAAACAACTGAGTAGTCATCTTAATTATAACCTTACTTATATTATTATTATGATCTTGTAGGTATAATTAGGCGGTCTTACTGACAACGTTCCGCTCTAGATAATTATTAATATTCAGAAGGAGGTGGTATACATTTGAATAGAAGTGGTATACATATGAGTAGAAGTGGTATACATACATTTGGGTTGAAGTTGTATTCATATGAGTAAACGTGGTATACATGAATAGACTTATGTATACATTTGAATTGAAGTGGAATACATAAGAGTAGGAGAGGTATGTATACATTTGGGTAGAAGTGGTATACATATGAGTAAACTTGGTATACATTTGAATAGAAGAGGTATACATTTGAATAGAAGTGATATACATTTGAATAGAAGTGGTTTACATTGGAGTAGAAGTGATATACCGAAATAGAGAGAACGGAAAATCAGGTAGAATTATAATATATCATGGTCGGGGAAAGTGACCTTGGGCGAGGAAATACCAGGGAGTCTTGAAGTAACGGTGGGACGCCAGGGGGCAGGACAGCACAGAGGCAGAGAGGCTGGATTGGATTGGCTGGTTGGATCACTTGCTACACCTGCATTGAAATTTCCCTCCCGTCTCGAGGTAGCCAGCCGCTGTCCTCACTTTTCTTCTCTCTCTCTCTTTCTCTTTCCTTTCTCCTAACTCATTTTTCTGTCTGGTGGTGTGTCTTTATTCCCTCCCTCCCTCCCTCCCTTCATTCATTTAAACTCAACCCCTTCTCAATCATTATCATCATCATCTTGCTATCATGTTGTCACTTCCTGTTACTTGTGTGTTAGTATGAAGACGAAATAAAAATAAATAAAAAAAGGTTACTGTCTTAGATATTCTTACGTTGTTGTTTCACACCCGTTTAATTTAATACCGCCCCCGTCACCATACAGGCTGCTTCTGGAGGAGGAGGAGTAGGAGGAGGTCAGGGCCGGTGGGTTATGAAGTGATGACACAGGGGCGAGTGTTGGTGGACCTGTCATGATGTCCTATATGGCAGGGAGGGTTACAAGGAAAGTCAGTCAGTCAGTCAGTCAGGCAAAGTGTAGACGGGTACATACAAAGAGAGTTAGTCAGTCAGTCAGTCTGGCAAAGTGTGTGGGGATATGTACTGTACAAGGAGAGTCAGTCAGTCAGTCAGGCAAGGCGTAGGCGGGTACATAAAAGGAGAGAGGGAGTCATGGGAGACACGGATGGATTACCGATGAGTGAAAAAAATGTACTACAGATGACATTAAATTGAGATACTAAAGTGATACATGAAGGGTACAAGACAGTAGAACTTAAGATACAGGGAGGATACAAGACAGGATACCTTAAGATACAGGATAGGTACAGTACAAGAACGTAGGACTTAAAATACAGGAAGGATACAAGACAATAGGACTTAAGATACAGGGAGGAGGGTACAAAACAGCAGAACTTAAGATGAATAATTATATATATGGAAGATGAAGTTTAAAGGGGATAAAAAATAAATAGAAGATATTTGAAGAAACACGGAATAACATTTGGTGATATTCAAGATTGTAAAATGTGCTCCGAAGGAAACGCGAGAAGAAACAAAAAGTAAGGAGGTGGTTGCGTATACAGCTGGCCTTTGAACAGCTGTCTCGTCTGAACCGTTAATGGACCCTGTGATGTAGTCAGAAAATTGGAGATAAATGAGTCCTTCAAATATTGCCACGAAACACCACCTATAGGGAAGGAGTTTGTTTTGTGGCATGATCAGGAGGAATCAGAAGTCTCCAATTTTATACACGATCACAGGGTCCTTAATGAAACCTTGATTTAGGGTTATTATACCGGGATTGCAGTTGTGCAGATTCTTAATGTAACACCAGAAATAAAGAATTGGACTGTAGGTGTGTGTGTGTGTGTGTATGTGTCTGTGTATGTGTGTATTTTTTTTTTTTTTTGAATGGGGGGGGGGTATTTTAATTCAACTGAAATGTTGTAACATGCATGAAATAAGTGGTTAATGTAAATATTAAACTATTTGATGAGTGTGAAGACTGATGTGTGTGTGTGTGTGTGTGTGTGTGTGAGAAGGGAGAGGAGGATGAATGTAAGAGAAGGGAGAGAAGGAGGATGAGGAGGAATGTGAGTGAGACTGGTTGGGTGGGGGAAGGGTTCGGATACATCACAACGAGACAAGAAATGTTAACTTTGTTCCACCAATCTCACGCGGGAGTCGCAGAATAAAATCATTTCTCCAGTATTGTGTTATTGAACTGCATATCTTATTCGTCGTATTATCTCTACAATAAAGTGTTATAGTAATGTATTTCGTATCCATCTCTTGTTTGGTGGTCTCTCTCAATAATGATATCTCGCCTCTTATATAAGGGGGTCGGTCGTCTGTTTTTGTGGTCAATTTTGAGGTGCTTATAATCTATACGGTTCTCTAAATAAACACTGCACCAATGCGGATCTCCAGCTAAAGTGTACTGAGGTCATTTTTTTCTGGCAGAGTGTTGAGGATTTATAAAGATGATCCTCTGAAGTCATCTGGTGTTTGTTCACAAGTCATGTAAAAGATAATTGTTGTTGGCAAAGTGTTATAATTATAGTAATGTTTACTCTTCATATGTCAGTCGTGTTCTCACTGACAAACATTCCATCATGAGCTTCGATTATTATTATTATGGTTTTTGTTTTCTCAAGCAGTGTGTAGGTTGGATGAAGACTGTTGTTTCCTCCTTCAGTATGGGTGGTGTTTCGTCGCATTGTTTGGACGACTCGTTAAACTTCAATTGTCTTACTCCACCACAGGCTTCCTAACTCTTATACACCTTAATTAATTAAACCACACATTTTAGCCTTTTCTTTTTCATTACAATATTTCACCCTGCTCTAAAGCTAGTAGAATTTTGGTAACTGGATACAATACATAAAAACAAGAGTTTAGGAAACTACAGAAGGCCAGTTGGTTGGCTCAGTTCTTGGCTGTATCTGTCCAACCTATTTTTAAATATAGTTCACAATATTTTCTTTAAATTAAAGCTAGGAAAACAATTTAAGCCTGACATTTATGTACATTTATCAGACCAAGAAACTTAGACTATATCTGAGGTACTGAGGTAAAGAGTTTAAGGTTAATTAAGGGGAAAGATAGGAAAAACAGCCACCACCTCACCTCCACTACCACCACCAGCACCCCGTCCCTGGTTCGTTCGTGTGTTCACCAAGCCTCCCCCCAGAAGGCCAGTAGTCGCGTCATGTCCCGAGGCGGCTCCTAAAATATGCATCCGGACATTTTGGTATAAATCTGGCTGGAGCAGTGGGACGAGTCTGATCCTATTAACCACCAAGTCTCTCAAGGCCCAGGGAAACGAGGGAAAAAAATAATGGCTTGGCTTGGGTCTCCCTTGCCTGCATTCATTAATTTGTGTAGCCTAGTTTTAACTAAGGTGGCTTTACTCTATATAGTTATACCAGTGAAACCATTTTGGTGGTATTATTTCCAATCCTGAATAGCAGTTTTCGTTGTGTGTTATTTTATACTCTAATATTTTTGTTAATATTTTGGTCATTCAATTCTCGAGCAGCTATTCATCAAAAACTCGCAAGTGTGTTTCACGAGAAAAATATTCTATCCTAGAACGTAAGAAAATATCCTCTTAGGTGATTGTAAGGACTGACCTGAATAAGAAAACATTGTCCCTGAACCATGAGACAGTTGGTGATAGTGTGGCCAGATTATTTATCCCCCGCGGGCCTCGACGTGACTCTCTCTCTCTCTCTCTCTCTCTCTCTCTCTCTCTCTCTCTCTCTCTCTCTCTCCACACACACACATACATACATACACTGAATATATACTGTATATACAATTTAATATCTATTATATTTTTCATTATGAACAACTCGCCTAAAAGTTCAAACCGTTTTCTTTCGTTGTACAATTGGTAAACATCTGTGCCATAATTTAACACCTTTACTGAGAAAATGTGTTCATGGCAGAGGTTAGAAAAATCAGTAGGACGTATACGCGTTCATGACTTGATAAATCCTTGTTTTTGTCACGTTTGGCCTGACATTAACTCCATTTTCTGCTTTTAATAGTTCAGCGTTCACTAATTATAACATTACACACACACACACACACACACACACACACACACACACACACACACACACACCACACCGGCGTTCCTCTCCCTCGTGGTTCGATGAGACTCGCTACTTTTTTTTTCTGCACTATTTTTCCACACTGGTTTGGGCGGCAGGCAGCCAATAGCAAGTAGTGTTCTGACGCTTGGGTGGCGACGGCTTGGACTTCCAGGGACAATATTTTATTTTAATTTCTGAGCTCTGTCGTTTGTTGTTGTTGTTATTTGATTTGTTGTTGTTTAATTTGTTGTTGTAGTTTTGGTTGTTGTTTTTATTGTTGATGTTGTTTTTGTGCTGTAGGGAGGTCAATAGGTTTTCTGGTCTGTTCGTAGGTGTGGAGTGGATTTGACAGGTGTGATGTTTTGAGATGGTAAGGGAGAGAGAGGGATGTTTTGAGAGGGAAGAAAAGATGACGCTTATGATAAAGAGTAAATAAAGAAGGGACAAATGTGGAACAGGGGAAAGGCTATGTGGAAAGGTTGACGCTAATATGTAGAGAGAAATGGAGAGGAGGGGATTGGAGTGAAGGGGGAAATGATAAGGGAGAGAGAGAGAGTTTGGGGTGAAGATAGAGAACCAGGAGGGAATTGTGAAAAATAATCTATTGTATTTTAGTGTAGAGGATAAGATTGGGTTACCTTAGTGGGTAGGGAAATTCATACATCCATCCATCTATTTATCCATCTACCCATACATACATACATACATCTACCCATCCACACATCCACACATCCACACAGGGACGAGTTAGCTAGGTAGCATCCGGGAGTAACCAGCCAGGGGGTATAAGGGCAGGGGTTCGGAGGAGAGGGTTAAGGAGTAAGGACCAAAGCTTGTAAGACGGGCAACACCATTCCTGTTTCTTCCCCGGTATACACCCACCCACCCACCCACCGTCACCCTCATGTGTGTTATCTGGTCCTGAGAGAGAGAGAGAGAGAGAGAGAGAGAGAGAGAGAGAGAGAGAGAGAGAGAGAGAGAGAGAGAGAGAGAGAGAGAGAGAGAGAGAAGTGGGTGATGCTGACTTTAGGGAAGAAGGATGTCGTACTGAATAGAGTTGGTGTATGAAATATAATTAATTTAAAGCTTACTTAAAAAGGGTGCTGTATGATATAGAAGAAGAGAAGGTTGGTTAAGATAGTATGGGAATAGAGTGGTGGGTGGACAAAAGAGGGATGGTACAGTAAGGGACGTGTTAGTATCGGAGAAAGTATAGAAACAAGTGGGGTTGCTGTATTGAGAAGAAGTACAGTAGTGTATAGAAGAGTGGTGCTGTATGGGTGAGGGGCGCTGAAGTAAGGAGGAAGGGAGGGGGGTGAGGTGGAGAAGGGGATGTGAGGGAGAAGGAAGAGTACAGAGAGATGATGATATTGGTGGTGGTTAGTGATGGTGGTGGTTGGTGGCTGAGAGAGGAGAGAAAGAGACATGAGTGATGAAGATGGGAAAGTACAGAAAAAAATATTTTATTGGTGATGGTGATGGTGGTTGAGGGAGGAGAAGGAGAAGGAGGAAAGGGATGTGAGTGAGGAAGAGAGGAGAGAGAGATGTGAGGGTGGAGGAGGAGAGAGAGAGATGTGAGGGTGGAGGAGGAGGAGGAGAGAATAGGATGGGAGGGAACAGGAGAAGAGAAATGGATATGGGAAGGGAAGAGGGGGAAGAAGAGTAGTACAGAGACGAGGTATGGAGGTGGTGATGGTGATGGGTGACAGGTGAGGTGCTGGTTGGATCCCGGAGGTGTGTGTATTAATGTAAACTTCTAAATATATATATATTTACTCTATCAATCTATTTGTGTGAGAAGCTAAAATCATCCCACGTGATTATCTGTAGAGGAATAATAATCATTAGCCTTTTATTAATCTCATGGGGAAGATTTTGTATTGGTGATATCGTGTGTGTGAAAGTGAGAGTTGTCAGGTGAGAGGAAACATGCGCTAAAAATATACGACTTGGTAACTTGAGGTATCGTTTCCACTCCTTCCTCCTCTCCCTCCCTTCCTCCTCTCCTTTCCCACTACTCCCCCCATGGAGCTATTCTAGCTCCATGACTCCCCCCTTCCCATACTACCTCCCCCCCTTCTCCCTGTACTCTCCCCCTTTCTCCGTACTCCCCCCTCTCCCCAGACCCCTTCCTTCCCTCCATGGAGCTAGAATAGGAGGAGACGACCCGCGGTCAGAAAAGTGAGGTCAGGTCAGCCATATTGGGATTGGCAAGAAGCTCGCCAGCCACTCCTTAATTATTAATCTGGCCATGACTTATGTCACCCAAAAGGTGATTAATTCATACATTCTGCAGACAATGAAATATATTGTCACTAAACAGTTTGGGTGAACACTACCACTATCTTCAGTGGTCAGGACAGAGTGAAGAAATAACATATTATACAGTAAAGCAGTTCCTTTTTATGCAGTTATCAAAGTATGTCATGTGTATGTCTATGCGTGTGTGTGTGTGTGCGTGTGCTTGTGTATGTGTGTGTACAATCTGGGTGTGGTAAAATATGTTTACGTGTGAGGGAGGGTCACCAAACAAATTAATAAACGGCTGTGTTTGTGTGTTACTTAGGGAGGGACCGATTTATCAATTAGGAAGTTCATTAAGGGATTACGTTTGTGAGACCCATCACTAAGGTTGAAAATGTCATGGTTTTGAATATACAACAATAATTCAGTTATTTTTCTTTTTCCGACTTCATGACATATACAATATAAGAGTCGGCATCCTTCTCAGTGTAACTGTAATTGGCATTACATGCATCATTAAATACTGCATTATTCATTTTGCCTCCCTAGTTAGGATGATCGGTTACTTGGCCATGCCTATTATTCCAAGGAAATGCATACCATTGGATTCTGTTCCAATTTTAAATGTGTCAAGCAAGTGTGTTAGAAATATTAAAAATAATATTTCTCTTTAGGTAATCAATGACTCTGTTCTGAAAAGTAGGATATTATCTGATTCTGTTAATATAGAGTCAGAGGAATACATGTATATTCCAAGTCAGTCTCACCTCTCAAAGTATACAAATAAGATAGTTTTATATATAACAGGATTTGATATATATGTTAATGAAGTCCTTGTATTGTGAACCATACATTGTTGCCCTAAACTCAAACAAGACTGATAAACATATTCTTTCCTTGGTAAAACTTAAAGACAGAGTAAACTTGGTGTATCCATCTGATGATGTAATTGATATATGTATTACATCAGAAAAACTGTTTAAGGAAAGAGGGTCCAGCACCACTTTGGAGAGGGTAGATTGTAGCAAAATAATAATATCAGTGTTAATATATTATGCCCACAAATACATATTTTCTACTTTAGCTGGCCACATGTACGACTGATAATCACTTGAATTAGTTAATTAAGGCAGTTGCTGAATCATATTTGCAGGTGAAATATGTATATAAGGCCAAACAAATTACTAAGAAGTTGGCATCAAAAGTGAAAGTAAAGAGTTGACAAATATATACACAAATTATACATTTCAGTGGCCAATTTGGTATAGAGTGATAGGTCAGTAATTCATAAATTTCTATTTATATTATTGAAAGATGTGTGAATTGTATGTTATTAATTAAAGAATACGAAATACATGTCATACCGTAATTAAAAATGAATAAACATGGTGAGGAATATGGGTAAACTGTATGGGTACTATGAGTGGTCAGCCTTTCTTGCCAATACTAGGCGTTGGCTTCTGAGGACCTGACTGGCTTCACTCCACTGAGACCCAAATGAACGCGCGGGCCGCCTCCTCCTATTCTAGCTCCATGCTTCCCTCCCTCACGCTTTACCCATCTCCCTTCCCTTTCTTTCCTTCTCCTTGCCCCCCCCCCTCCCCATCCCACCCACTCATCTCCCTTACCTTTCCTTTCTTGTCCTCCACATCCCACCCACTGTCCTTCTCTTTCCTTCTCTTTCCCTTCTCTTTCCCTTTTCTTTCTCTTCTTCCTTTCTCATTGGAGGTGATGGAGGATGAGGAGATGGAAGTGGAGGAGGTGGAAGTGGAGAAGGAGGTGAAGTATATACAGAAACGAGATGATGATGGTGTTGGTGGAATATACAACTGAAGGGACGACAAGTCAATCATCAATTCTGACCTTGACTTAACATATTGAGATGTGTTAAATGTGTGTGTGTGTGTGTGTGTGTGTGTGTGTGTGTATGTGTATGTGTGTGTGTGTGTGTGTGTGCCTCTATAGCTGATTTGACGTGTGTGTGTGTGTGTGTTGACAATCGAGTGTGAGAGTGAGGTAGAATCCAAATTAACAAAAAGGTGTGATATTGACGGTGTTACTGGAGGCCACTGACTCCTCCAGAAGTGTGCCACGAAACAGACAGAATCCCTCGGTATGTGTGTTCCCTTTTTGAGACAGCGAGCACAGTTTGGAGGAATCAATAGTCTCCAATTTACACGGTATAGTAATTAACAGATAATATCCTTAATGATAACAGGTCATATTACATCCTTTGATTAAAACTAACAGACGGGTGTGAACGAGGACGAAATCTGAACCAACACTACGATGTGAAAGGAAAAGAACCTCACTAAGATGATACTGTAGATTTGGCAGGTAAACACACGGGTATATAATAATCATCGTGAACTTTTAAGTACGGTACAGTGGGGGTCAAAAGTCCTGTCCACTACTCCCGCACCCCCTTAATAATTTACACTCGATAAGAAATATATGCATAAGAAATAATATTTGTTCGTTTATGCGTTTATAAATCATTGGGTCTGACAAGTAATAAAGCTCCAGGTCTCTAAGTTTCATATAATAGCTTTTAAAAGTTCTCAGTCACCCTTACAGTCACTCAACAAGGTCTAGTGAATGTAGGTATTGTACAGAGATATTTATATGAACCCTGGGTATTGTAGGTGTAACACTAAAATATTTATACCTTTCCTTTTAATTTACTGTACTGATATATATTTAATAAATTCAGCAACAGGTGCACGTAAGTAGAAATCAACCAACTTATAGCTTGTGTAATAGAGATCAAAATGCACACACCAATTCGAGGGTCATTGCCGAACGAGAGGAAGTGTGAGAAGAAGAGCAAAGTAAATATAGCTACGGTGTATCTATATTCACCTTGAAGAAGAATACATGATCTTCTTCTCGATTTTCTTCTCGATTTTCTTTTCGATTTTCATGTCCTTCATCAACACTAAATTGTTTATGAGGCGTGGTGGGTGAAGCAGAACGTTTGTGGGCGACTGTAAGCGTGCGTATCAAGTGTGAATTCCGAGGAGGCCACAGTGTTTACTTTTGTACGGATAGTGAGATAGGATTGTGTTGTGTGTGTTGTGTGTTGTGTGTGTGTGTGTGTGTGTGTGTGTGTGTGTGTGTGTGTGTGTGTGTGTGTGTGTGTGTGTGTGTGTGTGTGTGTGTGTGTGTGTGTGTGTGTGTGTGTGTGTGTGTGTGTGTGTGTGTGTGTGTGTGTGTGTGTGTGTGTGTGTGTGTGTGTGTGTGTGTTTACAGAGGGAGAGGTTATAATCTTGTAGTCCATTTGGGGATTTGAGAGTCGGTGTGTGTGTGTGTATCATTAAGAGCACGTGGAGGAACACATACACATACACACACACACACACACACACACACACACACATACGAGTCCAATTAGCTAGAGGCAAACAGAAAGAAAGAAACACAGAAAGTAGAAACAGATCAAATAATAGTGAAGGATGAACGGCCAGAACAATGAATGGTAGAGAAGTATGGGAAGAAAATATGATGATAGATGCATAGAGAGAAACAAACAGATGAAGAAACAGACATAGATAGATAAGTATATGTAAGTGAATAAGTAAGAAGTGGCAGGGGAAAGCCAGTTACTATATAAAGACTAGATAGAGTAGAGAGATGGAAGGAAGGAAGAGAGGGAGTGAGTGAGTGAGTGAGTGAGGAAGTGTTGTGTTGTGTTGTGTTGTGTTGTGTTTCGTGAGGGTGGGGGTCTTGGCCTGCATACCTAAACACGAGTACAACAACCAACCTCATTACTTATTCAGCCCACACCTTTAGCTTAGGTTTCTTTAGGTTAGGTTAGGTTAGGTTAGTTAGAGGCTCTGGATGCCGGGGAAATGAAAGGTGAGAATTAATGGTAAATTACGTTGATTTAAAGGTGATAATTATAATGGTGAGAATGAAAGGTATATACACACACACAGACACACACACACACACACATAACGTAACTTAGTATGTAGCCAAATCATGGTGTGGTGTGTACAGTATTTTATGGGTTTACAGATAGCCAGTTGACACTTTCCCTCCGTCACTGTCTGTTCAGTTGGTGGTCTAAATCAGGGAGGAGGGGAAGGAAGGGGGAAGGATGGACACGGAAGGAGCAAGGGGGGAAAGGAAGGAAGGAAGGATTGATGTAGAGGGAGCAAGGGGGGAAAGGAAGGAAGGAAGGACGTGGACATGGAGGTAGTATAGGACGTGGAGGAAGCAAGGGGGGAAGGAAGGATGGACGTGGAGGAAGGAAGACAGGAGAGAGAAATGGAGAAAGAATAGATAGACGTGGAGGAAGGAAGGAAAGAGAACGAGAAGTAGGGGATAAGGAAGTAATTAAAATCAGGTAAAAATTGGAGGATTACTGAAGGAACTTAAAAAGAAAGACAAAATAAGGAAATAATAAAGGGAGGAAGAAATAACAAGAGTAAAACCAGAGAAGGACAGAAAGTGAAGAGGAGGAGGAAGAAGTGAAGGATGTGGAGAACGGAATGTAGGGAAGACAGGAGTATAAGAAGGAAGGAGGTAAAGAGAGAGAAGCAAAGAATATGAGTGAACGTATAAAAGAGACCTTGAAAGAAGAACGAAAATATATAGAGAGAATAACCAGAGGAAATCACAAGAGCCACACTTTACAAAAACATAAATACAAAATATAACATAAAAATGGAGGGTGGGAAAGAAGCCGGAAATGAGGGAAGGAAGGAAGGAAGGAAGGAAGGAAGGAAGGAAGGAAGGAAGGAAGGAAGGAAGGAAGGAAGGATGACAAGACGGTTCCTTCTGTCATTACTCCCATGTCCAGTCCTGGTTAGTGGCCGTAACACACACACACACACACACACACACACACACACACACACACACACACACACACACACACACACACACACACACACACACACACACACACACACTACTTTCCTTTCCCCTTCCTCTTTTGTCGTCAACTTATCTCTACTCCATTATTGCATCCTTTCCTTCTCTCCCTCTCTGATTTTTTTTTCTTATTCTGCCTGCATTCTCCTTCTCTTCTTTTCCCTTCTCTTCTCCTTCTCTCTCCTTTTCTTCTCCTTCTCTTCCCCATGCATCATTTTTACTTATTTACTTCTTTCCTTTTTTACGTCGCTTTCTCTTTTGTTCTGTCTAGTTATTTTAGTCTCATTTTCTCATTTTATATCATTTTCGTTCGTCTAGCTTTTTATATTTGTGTTACCAATGCCTAGATGGTGTTTGTTCTGTTTTTTTTCTCTCACTCGCTCTGATATTGTGTGTGTGTGAAATATATATATCTCCCAGGTTGTGATCTCTCTCTCTCTCTCTCTCTCTCTCTCTCTCTCTCTCTCTCTCTCTCTCTCTCTCTCTCTCTCTCTCTCTCTCTCTCTCTCTCTCTCTCTCTCTCTCTCTCTCTCTCTCTCTCTCTCTCTCTCTCTTCTCTCTCTCTCTCTCTCTCTCTCACTTTTTTTTTTTTTTTTTTTTTTTTTTTTTGTTCCAATTCTCCTGACCTTCCATTCTCTCTCTCTCTCTTCCTCTGTGTAACAATCTCCAACATAATTTTTTCTCACCCATGTATATTGTCCATTGTCTTCAACACTTGGTATGGATTTCGCCTTAATTAATTCCCTTCTACGGTGTTATTATAATTATGTAAGCAGTAGTCTTCATCTTCTTTCCTCTATTTCAACTCTCTTTTCCCTCTCTTTCTCTATATGATCCTTTTTCTCTTCTCTGCGTGTTTCTCCTTCTCCGTTCTTTTTCTTTTTTCTCCCACTCTCTCCCGTATTTCATCTTTTTTGTTTTCTATTTATATATATATTTTTTTTTCATTTTTCTTTTTTCCCTTTCCGTGTTAATCACATATACATACATCCACACACAAACACACACACACACACACACACACACACACACACACACACACACACACACACACACACACACACACACACACACACACACACACACACACACACACACACACACACACACACGCATACATTCATTGAAACAGCCTCATTCACACACCACAACACAACACAACACAACGCGAGGGAATGAGTACAGTACGGTAGAGAAGGGATGGGGGAGGGGGAGGGCCAAGAAACATTCCCAAAGAGTGCCCCCCCCCTGCCCCCTCCCCGCTCTCCCCCTTTCCCCCCTCGCCGTGACTGAAGGTGTAAAAAGAAAGTTAACCATGACCTGACCTGTACTGAATGAGTGAGGGAAGGAAGGAGAGGCAGTGAGGGAGGATGGAAATTATGAGGGAAGGAGAGATAAAGTGAGAGGGAAGGATGGGAAATATGAGGGAAGGAGAGATGGAGGGATTGAATGAGTGAGTGAGGGAAGGGAGGAGAGGCAGTGAGGGAGGATGGAAATTATGAGGGAAGGAGAGATAAAGTGAGAGGGAAGGATGGGAAATATAAGGGTAGGAGATATAAAGTAAGAGGGAAGGTGGAAAATATGAGAGAAGTAGAGATAGAGTGAGGAAACTGAACTGACAAGAGAGGAAAACATATATAGAGGGAGGGAGTTATAGGAAGTAGATAGAGAAGTAGTGAGGGAGGGAGGGAGGGAGAGGTGCGACGCCCCCCTCTCTCTCCCCCCTTTCCCTTCCCCTTTTACCCCCTCTCACTTGTGTTGTGGTCGTGTTGTGTTATGGTGTGTGAATGGGTCTGTCTCAATGTATGTATGTATGTATGTATGTATGTATGTATGTATGTATGTATGTATGGTAGTGAGTGAGTGAGTGAGGGGATGCTGGTGAGGGTGAGGGCGTTGAACGAGGGCGTGAGGTGAGGTGAGGTGAGGTGAAGTGAGGGTGGCTGTCTGTCTGGCCTACATACCCGGGTGTCTGGATGAAAGAGGGGGGTGGGGGAGGGAAAGCCGGGGTAGGGGGAGGAAGGGGGAAGAGAGGGGGATGAGGAAGGAGAACAGGGGATTAGAGGAGGTGATGGGGAAGGGAGAAGGGACGAGAAGATGGAATGGGGAAGGGAGAAGGAGGGAGAGGAGTGGAAGGGAAAAGGAGAGAGGGGATGGGATGGGGAAGGAGCGAGAGAACAGGATGAGAGAGAGAGAGAGAGAGAGAGAGAGAGAGAGAGAGAGAGAGAGAGAGAGAGAGAGAGAGAGAGAGGGCACGCTTTGCTCTGGTCTGGTTTGGTTGGTCCGTGATTGCCGCTCCCCTACTTCCCCTTCCCTTACACACACTCTAGTTTCTCCACTCGCTTTCCACTATCTCTCTGTCTCCGTCTGTCTATCCGTCTATCTTTTACTGTTTTTCTGTCTGTCTATCTCTGTCTGTCTGTCGTTTACTGTTTTTCTGTCTGTCTATCTCTGTCTTTTACTGTTTTACTGTCTGTCTGTCCTTTACTGTTTTTCTGTCTGTCTGTCTTTGCTTGTTTTTCTGTCTGTCTCATTTGTTGTATATCCATCTATCTATACTCATCTATAATTCATTGTATCCATCTGTCTCTATGTGTTCAATCTTGTTTATTCTGTGTACAATTACGACCATCTCAGACCCATCCTCTCCTCCACTCCCTATCACGAAGGGGTCAGACGGACTGGTGCTCAGTTAACGTAATGGTCGTATGTTAGTGTAAAACGGGTTAGTGTAAAACGAGTGAGTGTAAAACGAGTGAGTGTAAAACGAGTGAGTGTATTACGAGTGAGTGTAAAATGGATTAGTGTAAAATGGGATAGTGCAAAATGGATTAGTGTAAAACGAGTTAGTTGTTGTTGAAGTTAGTATGCGAATCGTTAATTACTGTAATGCCGACGAACATTATTTACCACAGTAGATGAATAAGTAAATGAATAAACAAACAAACAAATAAATGAACGCCCAAATAAATAATCTAATATACTTCATCATGCCAGAAGGGAGTGGAAAAAGCGACTGGCTGGCTATTATGTGATTTATCTCCACGACTCATAAAGCAGAAATAAAATAACCCGTGATTACCACCACTAATATGGAGTTGTCATACATTGGTACAACTTTCATCATAAGCCTCAGGGAGAACACGGGATAAAGAATAGATGCCGGAGATTGCAAGGTGTTGAGGAGATGAGAATGGTTGGATAAGTGAGGGAGAATGAAGGAAGATAGGATAAAGAATAGAGGTTGCAAGGTGTTGAGGAGATGAGAAAGATTGGATAAGTGAGAGAGAATGAAAGAATGGAAGATCCGGTTAAAATAATATGGGGAGGTAGAGAAGGGGATAATAAAGACGTGATCAGCAAGAATATACATAAGAGGGTGAACGAAAAGGAGAGTGTGAGTGAGTGGGAAAGGAAAGAAAGAAGGGTGAGTTATGATGGCGAGATGAGGAAGATGGAATGAGATGTGAACAGCAAGCAAGAATGAAGGAGTGTGTGTATGTGTTTGTGTGTGTGTATATATATATATGAGAGAGAGAGAGAGAGAGAGAGAGAGAGAGAGAGAGAGAGAGAGAGAGAGAGAGAGAGAGAGAGAGAGAGAGAGAGAGAGAGAGAGAGAGAGAGAGAGAGAGAGGAAATAACGATAGAGGGTGATTGTATAGCCTCAACCTGTGTGATGGAGGAGGAAGGTATGGCAGTCACTAGCTACGTATAATCTCTTCCCTTAATCACCAACACGACAGCTGTGAAGGAGGGAGGGAGAGGGGGGGGGGGAAGAACGGCGCTGTGGTGAGTCGGCAAGGTGAACGAGGAAGTGAAAGGAGTAGGAGGAAGGAAGGAAGGAAGAGAGAGAGAGAGAATGAAACGAACAAAGCGAACACACAACAAAAAATGGATATACAAGACACTCGTTGAAAGATGAAGCAGCAGATTATAGAAACAGGAAAGAAGAAAGGGATCTTATACAGTATATACATACATACATACATACATACATACATACATACATACATACACACACTCACACACACACACATGCATGCACACATTAATACATACATACATGCACACATTAGTGCATACATTAATGCACACTTACATATATGCATACACACGCATGCACACACACATACATGCATACACACATACATACAAACACACTATAGTAATGCCTGTATATATAACACGTGTACAAGGGATGAGAGAAAGGTAACGGCTTGCAAGGTGAGGTGAGGTGAGGTCAGGTGAGGTCAGGTGAGGTCAAGTCCAAATGAAAAATGGAGCGAAGGAGGAGATCTTGTGTTGCAGGTTTTGTTGCATGGAGGGAGGGAACACGTGAAGGGTTGCATAAAGCTTGATAGATAAGCCGGTCACACAAAGCCAGTTATATATACAGTACAAGGTGAAGATACAGACAGACACAATAATACACGGATCATAGATAGAAAGTCTTTAAAATATTTGCAAAAGTTACTTAATTAAAATTGTGCCTATTTTTTTTGTTTCTTATACAGGGAGATACAGGGTTAATAGAATTATATAGCGTTTAAGGGGAGTGGTCATTTGAGGTCAATTTGCAGGGCACGTGAGACTTCCAAAACAACAACAACAACAACAACAACAACAACAACCACCACCACCAAACTGACCCTCTAGTCGTGTACAGAAGTATTATAGTAGTAGGCCGTTGTTTCCAGATATGGTTTGGAGGAGTGAGTGGCCCTATAATTTGACCACACGAGACTGCCCCATTCATTAAGGTTGTAGGAGAGGTGTGTCACCCTGGTGGTCAGGTACTGCATCAACCTGACACAAACAACCCTATGTAACCCAACCCAACCCAACCCAACCCAACCCAAACCAGCCTTAGTGAAAGCTGACCAAACTTCAACCAGCCAACCAAGTCAATTATACCACTACTGAAAAACAAATAATAATAGATAAAAGAAAAACTGCTAAGTAGTCTAAAGTTAAAAAACAAAATAATATTAAGAAAAAAAAAATCGGCTAAGTTATTTAGAGCAGGGGAAAAAATATATAATAAAAAACAAAAATGAGCTTAGTAGTCTAGAGCTGAAAAAGGAAAAAAAAAATAGTTAAAAGAAAAGCGGCTAAGCAGTCTGGAGGCGAGGTGAAATAGGTTTGGCCTGGATCGGTCTCACGCGGGACTCCTGAGCTTTCCGTTTATGGCAACACGGGGAACAGTTAAGGGCCCTGTGATCGTGTATAAAAATTGGATGCTTCTGATTCCTCCTAACCAAGCCACAAAACAAACTCCTTCCATATGGGTGGCGTTTCCTGGCAATGTTTGAAGGACTCCCCAAACCTCCTATTTTCTGACTACATCACAGGGTCCTTAAGGTGGTAATATTATGTACCGTGGTGGGCCAAGTATAGGGGGACTTGATTCCTCGGCACTATAATATTATACAGTATATTTACCATCATGTAAGAGGGCGCCTTATTACACGAGTGAAAGTGTTGTATCGTTGTATGGTTTGAAGGGAATTTAATAAGATGACCTCTTTCCTCCCCCACAACAGTAAATAGACCCTTGTTGTGTAAAAAAAGAAGCACAATGTACATATTTTTTACTGGCCGACAAAAGATCCCTCATGATCCAGTCAGTGCTACAGTGCGTCGCTATGACATATTTTTTATTGTTTGAAATGATATAAACGAATAGTAAACAGACCCTTGTTGGATATATATGAAAAAAGAAGCACGTGGCAAACATGATAACTGCAATGAAGTGATGAAAGGCCCTCTATGATGCAGTCAGTGTGTGGAGTGTGGACCATTGGAGTTAGTGGGTGTGTCCGATCAACCACTATATAAGCCTCGTGGTGTTGGTTGCTGTTATGGTCAGCTTAGGGAGGGTGATGTCTTTCTTTTGGTGGTCGGTGAAATAGACGGCTACTACTGAACTGATTCCTCCAACCGGTGCTAGGAAACGGATGACTTTAGTGTTACTATAATATACTGTTTCGTAGCACTGTTGGAGGAATGACGATTTAGCCCTTCACAAACACTTCCTCACCATCGGGTCATACATTCCTACTGTAAAAAGTTAAAAATCTTCGTAACACTCGCAAAACACCCCACAAATATGGTAATAGAGTACACTGTAAAACTGTCGTGAAGTTGGGAATATACTGAAGGCAATATGCAGTTATGTTTTTCGTGTAAATGGAGGCAGGAAGGTTCAATATGCTGCAAGGTCGAGGAAGGAAGGAGGAGGAGAAAAACCGATATAGGGAATTGTAGATACGGAGGTGAATGACAGGGTGTGAAGACAGGCAGGTTTGATAGTGGTAGGAGGAATGGAGGGGGCTGGGATGGGGGTAGGAAGAGGAAGGAAAAATAGTGGTAAGGAAGGAAGGAAAAAAGCTGTGAGATAGGAGATGTTGAGGAAGGTAGAAGTGAGGAAGAAGGTAAATATTGTGAAGAGGAATGAACAACGTCAACTACTGAATATGCGATGGGAAGATGACTAAGTGTGTGTGTGTTTGTTTTTTTCTTTCTAGTTATTTTTTCTGTGTGCGTTTGTATGTGTGTATATTTTTTGTGTGTGCGTTTGTGTGTGTGACAGACTGACGAATGTAGAGATTGATAGGCATAACAGAAAGATATACTGTATATGAACAAACAGACAAATAGATAGATGGAAAGTAGGTAGGAAACAAAGAGAGAGAGAGAGAGAAAGAAAAAGAGAAAGAGAGAGAGAGAGAGAGAGAAAAAAAAAAAGAGAGAGAGAGAGAGAGAGAGTCATGATGTGTAGAAATGAGTGGTGATGATGATGGTAATGGTGGTAGGGGTATAGTGGTGGTGGTGAGGCCAGTGAACCGTATCTTGTGATGGTACTGTTGCCGTGGCGTTGCTAGGGATACACACACACATATACACACACACATACATACATACATTCACATATACATACATACATACACACATATATACATTCACCATTACACACCTCTCCATACACACAGACATAAATACCTACACTCACTCATATTGACAAAAAAAAAAAAAAAAAAAAAAAAACAGCATCAGAAAAATATACCCGGCGTGAATAATTAGTATTGTACGATATACCTTATGAACAACTTTCTAATCTTTTGACAAGGAGACTGAACATTAATTGAACTCTTAATTAAGGGGAGTAAGTAACCTGTTGTGGGCTAACTGGAGCACACGTAGTCCTCCAGATTCTGTCATAAAACACACAACACATCCCTATAGTCTCATATACGGAGGGATTCTGTTTCCTGGCTAGCTTGTAGGATTCTGTAATCTCCGAATTTTTCCAAGTCTGTTACTTACCTCCCTTAATTAAGGTGGTAATTCTTTTTTGGTAGATTGGAGTGCCTTGATTCCTCCAAAGTATGCCAGGAAACAGGACCAGAAGGGCAAAAATAATGGTGTTCTGTTGCTTGGAATAGTTTGGAGGATTTAGTTGCTCCAGATATACCGACACAGAACTTCCCCCTTAACCAGTCCACACACAACACTCGAGTAGGTACACAAATCCTATTCACTAAAGGCCAGGTATAGGGAGTGAGTATCGTTGGTTGAGAGAGTCTGCGTCAGAAATTCGCTCAATTTTCTAAAAACGCGCACCGTAGTGAGGTTTGTTGAGTGTGTTCGTGGCGCTGTTATATATTATGTAGGGTTAATATTTTTGTTATGACATCAACTAGTGAGATTCTTGTGTTTTATTAAATGGAAGTGTGTCGGATGCATTGTTAAAGAAGGAAGTCAGTCAGTTGTGAGGGAAAGGAAAGACCATTACATTCTCCAATATATAATTATGAAAGGTAGCGGATTATTGTATATTTTAGTTATCTTATACAATATACGAGTTGGTAAGTTGTTTCGTAGCACCATTTGGAGAAAACAGTAGCCCTCCATTTCACCTACAATAATTCCTCCCTTAATAGTTCTCCCTAGTTCTCATCTCTCATGAAGGGGTTCAATGGACTCAGCTTGGGGGATTGTACAGCTAAGAGCAAAACATTCGAAACAAACAAACAAACACTAGTGACTTAGATAAACATGCAACACCTCCTTTACCAAGTTTAGTATCAGTTTGTAATAAGACAGTAAATAGGTCCTCGCATACCAAAGATAAACAAGAAAAATACGAAAACAAAACGAGGGTTAATAATATCATCTGGAAACACCCGTACGTGTAATGAAACTTTTGACTTCAACTGTAGCTGGCGATAATCACTGTGCAATAACTTCGTGACCTTTAATTAAGAAAGTTCATTTTGCATTCGCTCGATCTCCCACCTCTCGAAATGTTGTTGTTGTTGTTGTTGTTGTTGTTGTTGTTGTTGTTGTTGTTGTAATTTTCTCGTTGTTGTTGTTAATGCTATCGTGTTGATTATTGTTATTGCATTTTCGTTAATATTTTGCTCATAGTTGTTGTTGTTGTTGTGGTTATTGTTATTGCTACTATGATGTTTGTTGTTTTATGTTGTTCATGTTGTTGTTTCTGTTGTTGTTGTGTAAGGTGACAGGTTTCTTGGTATGCAAATGGTCGGCTTCACCACTGGATCACACACACACACACACACACACACACACACACACACACACACACACACACACAGATAGATAGCGGGAGTATATACGGTACTGTAGTTATATGGTTGTTTTTACGTTGTCATTTCGCCTCCACTTCTGCTTCTGGTGACTGAGGCATTTGATGGAAAATTTAGTCAAGAGAGGCATGAAGAAAACAAACAACGGAATAAGAAAGGAAATAAAGAGGAAAAGAGGAAAGGAAGGGATGGATGAAGGTAAATAGGAAGGGAAAGATGAAGGTAAATAGGAAAGGAAAGATGAAGGTAAATAGGAAGGGGAGGATGAAGGTAAATAGGAAGGAGACAGCAGTGGAGTTGACACGAGTTGAATTGACACGAGTTGAGTTGACGGTGTTGGTTGGTTGGTTGGTTGGTTGGTGTGGTCAGTGTCTCTCGTCTTTGGGGCTGAATCATGACATGTTAATGGAGTCTTTAACAAACCGGTTCCCTACACATCAATCCCCTCTTAACCCCCACCCCCGTTACCCCCACTCATAAATCATGGGACGTGCGGCACTCCCACACACACACACACATACACACACACATACATACACACACACACACACACAAATATTCAACCAACCAACCAACCAAAAGCCATCCACATAATCCTTCCTTACCCTTCTGCCATTATTTTTTTTTTTTTTTTTAGTATTATTGGATATCGTATTTCGTAATTGGTATTTTGTTGATACAGGCATTATAATATTAGAATTATTGCATATATATTTTTAGCATTTTGTGTTATGTAGGTACTGGCATTACAGTATATTATTATTTTCTTATCATTATACTATTTATTATTTGGTATATCGTATTTAATTTACGTTGGTACTGGCACTATATTGCTTATTGTATTTTTTTTAACTACTTTTGTGACATGATAAAAGAATTACAATCACGTGTCATAATCCTTTCGACTGTCAAATCATATATAAAACTTGCGATGAATCATTATATTTTTGCTACGTCCTTCCCCATAAAAAAACACATAAAACATATTTTTGTTATTGCTAGTATTATATTGATTTCATTTTATGATTGCTAGTATTTATTTTGCTACTTTTATTAGGCTATTGTTCCTGTTAGTATTATTCCTATTGTTGTTATTCTCAGTATATATTTTATTATTGCTAGTATTATATTGATTTCATTTTATGATTACTAGTATTTATTTTGCTACTTTTATTAGTTTATTGTTCCTGTTAGTATTATTCCTATTGTTGTTATTCTCAGTATATATTTTGTTATTGCCACTTTTGTTGTTGTTCCTTAATCCATGCATCAGACCTTGGCATGGAGGGTGATGACGAGGAGGAGTTGGCCACCAGAGGCGCTAGAGACATGGGCAGACTCCTGGCCAGAATGATTACAGACGGTGAGTACTCAACACAACATTTTCCAACAGCTTCTTTTGTGTGTGTGTGTGTGTGTGTGTGAACAAGACTGAGAGGACTGATCATCTCCTTCTCTATCAACTCCTTGTGTGTGTGTGTGTGTGTGTGTGTGTGGGTAGCAGTTTGTTTTGGAACTTTATTACATTTTCTGTGTGTGCATGATCACCTTTTTTATGGCACTTACTTTAATATGATGTCAATACGTTTTGGTAAGTATTTCTTTTGTATGCACGACTGTAACACTGTATTTATTTACCCTCGTGTGTTTATGACAAATTACAATGGTACTTATCTTTGTATTTATGGCACTCTAAAAAGGAGGGAAACCAAGAATGACATTTAATTTCAAATGTGAATCCTAGGTAGTGGAACGTCGTAATTTATGTTATTATTTTCCTCTATATTTTGTGTGTTCTTTTGAATAATGGAAAAAAATATGGTTAGGATAGAAGAGAGAGAAAAATTATATACATGTTGAGTAAAATATGGAAGATAATTTTAAAGATAATTTTAAAGACTATTATAGAAAGGTAATGGGCGAATGGAGTAAATGTGAAGGTAGAGGAGCCGAGAAGAGAAGAAGTAAATAGGTGGAAGAAGGAGAAGGATGTGTGAAGGAAGGAGGGGGACAGGGGGAAGAAGGATGAGAGACGAGTGAAGAATGGAAGATGTAGAAGGATGAGAAGGGGAGAGACATTAAGTGAGGATGAGAGAGGGGATGACAGAGAGGGAGGGGGGGCTGGGAGGGAGAAGAGATAGGAGGGAGAGAGACAAGTAGGGAGGATGAGAGAGGGGAGGACAGAGAGGGAGGGAGGGCTGGGAGGGAGAGGGGCTGGGAAATGAGTGAACGCTGTGAGAGAGAGGGCATGGGAGGGAGGGAGAGGCTGAGTTGCTGAGAGGGGGGTTGCAACAGAGACGTGTGTGTGTGTGTGTGTGTGTGTGGGGGGAGGGGTCACTTGCTCTACTCTGGAATGTGGTTACCGGCGCCACATTACCTCTGCTGGAGTAAGTTAGTGTCTAGCGCGTTACTCTCTCTGCCCTCACTACTACTACTACTACTACTACTTCTACTGCTACTTCTACTGCTTCTACTCCACGCTCACCTTCACTACTACTCTACGCACATCCTCACTACTGCTCACACACACACACACACACCACATCCTCAATGCTATTACACACACACACACACACACCAATTTCAGGCAATTTGTTCTGCACTCTTTCTTAAGCGCGACATGAGGTTAGGTTTTGAGTGGGTGTGACAAGTGAGGAAGGATAGTAGGATGAGTGGGAATGGATGGTAAATGAGTGGAGAGGGATAGTAGGTGAGTGGGATGGCATAGTATAGTTGAGTTGGGGATAAGAACAGAGAGTGAGGGTAGTGGAGGATTATGGAAAAAGGAGAGAGTGTGAAAGAGAGAGAGGGAGAGGAGGGGATCGAGAAGGAACGAAAAGCAGGAGTAATGGAAAGAGTGAGAGAGGCAGTAGTAGGGAATAAGAAAGGAGAGTAAGGGTATAGTAGAGAGTATGAAAACATTCAAGTGAAATGAGTGAGTGAGTGTGTGAGTTGAACCCTTTTTAAGAAATGGTCGACCCAAGAAGAATGAGTGAGTGAGTGAGTGAGTCAGTTGAACCACTTTTAAGAAGTTGTGGCCCCAAGAACAAGAACAATAATTACGATAAGACCTAGAGCTCTCGGTTTAGGCCGGAGCTAAAAAGTAAGATACAGAGAGAGGGGATGGATGGAGGAGTGAGAAGCAGAAGCAGCAGCAGCCACAGATTTTCACATTCTGTCTCCGTGCGGGGCCACTTCCGGTGCTAGGCTGGCTGGACCCCGGTAATATGACTTGTGTAGAGAGTGAACCCCGCTACTACACACCGGCTACTACGCTTTGCAAGACGCTCCTCCCCACCACCTTCACTCCTGCCTTCTTCACTCTAGTAGCCACGGACGTATTCAGAATAGCTTGAGGGGGACTTTTCAGAAAGACTACTAAGAGGGACTTTTCATGGTTCAGAGAGACTTTTCACTGGGGTTTTCAGAGGGACATTTGAGATGGAGTTTTTAGGGGAACTTTTGAGATAAATTTTCAGTGATATTATTCATGAAGATTTTTCAGGGGGAAATTTCAGTGGGACTTCTCAATGGGACTTCTAAGGATCAAATGTCCCCTATTCTAAAGTGTGTGGTGATAAGACAAGGGATCGTGAATAGAGTACTTATACTTGAGCAGCTGAATTTCGTTAAGCAAGAGCTACTACTGGTACTGAAATCATGGCTGAAATGCCTTTTAATTAAGGGAAGAGTACAGTGTTAGTAAATCTGGAGCAACTGACTCCTACAAACTATTCCAAGCACAAGACCACAATTATTTTTTTTCTGTTAATATGATCCTTTTTCATGGCATATTTTGCAGGAAGTCAATAACGCTCTAATGTAAACCTAATTATGCTATCATAATAATCAATAGAAAAACTATAACATTCATTGCTATAATCAGTGAAAGGAAACTTGAGTTACTTTTTAATGTAATCAGCAGGTGAAGCAAGTGTTTGCTAATGACTGGGTTACTAATGATTATATACGATCCAGTCGAGTTAGGCTTTATAAAACTTATACATTAATGGAATCTGTGAAGTATATATAGTTGTTCTTGATTTATATAAGTTAATACATATACACAAATATGTATACATAAGAGAGAAATGAAGCCAAATGTCATCGATAAACTGTGGAACACTTGTGTCCTTGTCAAACATCTGTTTTATCATATACAGTATCTCTCTTACACCTGTATAGATCACAGAGAACAGGTGTACCACCACAATATACAACATCATCTCTTGTTATTTATGTTTGGGGATTTTATAAATGTAAAATCCTCATATAAAAGATTTTAAATTTATACCGGATAAATCAACAATGTTAAAGGATGCACGGGTCTATTACACTGCAATAGTGATTCCAATGCAAGTCCAGATACCTATCCAGCAACATTCTTACATGGATGTGCAACGTCGTGTTCAATTTTGGGCAACAAAATCTTGTAATGAAATGAAAACGTCAAATATTTCTTCCTTACCCTTCATTGTCTTCAAGGAGGAACTAACTTACCATGAAGCATGAAATGGGATAATAATGCTGCTTTGTTTTTTTTGGGGGGCGATTCTAATTCAAGACAAGAACCAGTTGAAATTCGCCTCTTCATAATATAAACAGAATAATATATATAACAGTAATCTATTGTTCATCTTCCAGACAGGATTACATTAGCACTCCATTGTTCATTTGTTATACCATGCACTTACTTTCACGTACAACTGAACTCACTCGTTAATCACTCACTAATCCTCTCTAATATTAACCACTCGCATATCATATTTGTATATCAGGGAACTCTTGTCTGACACTCCAAACAGTTTAGTAGCCTCACCACTTTTTTTTTATGTTTTCGTTTTGAACTTAATTCGTAGGGCAGTGTATTTACTTTCGCCTGTCGTGCCAGATATTGCCAGAATCCTCGTCTAGGGTCCACGAAAATGACTTCTTGGATTATATAACTTCAAATTTATGTCGAGTTTCTTGGACCAGTTTGAGGGCTATTGAATCCTCCAAACAAATCTACTTCCTTAATTAAATGTTTATTGAGAGGCATTATTGTTTTGGGGAATAATTTGGCGGAATCAATAACCTTCCAATATTATTTTTACAATAATAAATTATCCCCTTAGACAACGACTGGTTATGTATATATTATGATTATTGCATTGACTCACTATAGACGAGTTTTCTTGTTGGAAGAAATCACTGCTGACGTCCAAATGTTTATAAACTCTATTAACTTTATATATAACAGCTTACATCCTAAATACTGTACAGATCCATGGACTAACAATCGACAATAGTTTTGCATATATCAAAGTTTAAAGCAAAACATATTATTATTAAAGGAAGAAGGGTACTAACGAAACCTTAAATTTAAACCGAACCGTGCAACAAAGCAGACCGGAATTGGAACGTGTTGTGTTGTTAATCAGCGAAGCATCAGACCTGCAACAGAGGCGCTTGGTAGGCAGACCAGAAAGAAAGTGTGTGTGTGTGTGTGTGTGTGAGTGTGGTGGGGGGAGGGGCAGGTGGAGGAGGAGGGTAAGGGAGACAGGGTAGGTAGGAGAGGTTGGGGGACAAGCAGGTGAAGCGAAGGAAGGAGGGTTATGGTATGAGTGCTGACTGGAGGGTAAGGAGTAGTAGAGTGAGGGAGGGCAATGAGGGAGATATAGGGCAGGTGGGGGTACTAACTGAATGAAGGGTAAGGGTGAGGGAGGGAGGGGTAAAGGAGGGTGATGGAGGGAGGGTTAAAGGAGGGTGAGGGAGGGTACTGACTGAATGTAGGGTGAAGAAGAGGAGGAGGGAAGGTCAGATTGAGGTGGAGAGGTTAGGTGAAACAAGGTGAGGAGGGAAGAGAAATAAATAAAAGCAGAGTGAGGCAGGTTAAGTGTGTTAGAGTGTGGGAAATATGGGTGAGAAAGTCGGTGTTGGTTGGTAGAGTGAAGCAGGAGAGTGAAGGAGAATAGGGTGAAACAAGGGAAGGAAAAGGGGATAGAATGAGACAAGGATTGGGGGAAAGACTGATACA
The DNA here is from genome assembly GCA_034508575.1 of Petrolisthes manimaculis. Lineage (NCBI taxonomy): Eukaryota > Metazoa > Arthropoda > Malacostraca > Decapoda > Porcellanidae > Petrolisthes > Petrolisthes manimaculis. The sequence goes on from JAWZYT010005595.1 coordinate 68,924, forward strand.
GGAGAATGAGGAGGTAGAGTGGAAATTGGAAATAATTGGGTATAAATTATAATAAGCAAGTGAATGAGAAGGATAGTGATGAATGTAGAGTGGAACCGAGGAATGAAATGGGGTACAATTAGGCAAGGGAATGAGAAGGTAGAGTAAAACCGGGAAATGAAATGGGGTAAAATTATAGACAGGGAAATAAAGAGGTAGAGTAGAACCAGGTATATGAAATAAGGTAGAATTAGGCAGGGAAATAAGGAGGTAGAGTAGAACCGAGGAATGAAAAGGAGTAGATGAGGCAAATAGGGTACAATTAAACAGGTCAGGAAGGCATGCTACAGGTCTTCTGAAACAGGACACAGCTGCACTTTCTTAAGTAATCATCAATTAGTGTTGTTTACTGAGTGTGGTTCCCAACACCTGCCTCATGCACCTACCACTCGCTTATTTGTATCCCTGCCTCACCCACTCACTCACCTGTGTTCCTGCCTCACCCACCACTCACCCACCACTATATACCCCTATATCTACTTTACTATTTCACCCACAGTCTACTTTCCTAATTCACTCACTCATTCACTTGTCCCTGTCATAACTTTCCTCCTATTCAACCTGTAAGTACTCCTGCCTCACTTATTACTCTTCTATCCATTTGAATCCCATGGAGTCTTACCTTTTTCACAGACTTTTCACTGATGAGGATTGGATGAGAGAGGTTAATTAAGCGTGAGGAGTAAAGAGAATGAAGGGTTAAAATGGATATAGGTGAATGGAAAATCAGCTTGGCTCGAAAAAAAAGAATGAAGATGGAATGTGGTCTGTGATTGAGGAGGAGGAGGAACAGAAGAGGGACAAGTATAATAGAGGGAGCTTGTAATTAATAGGGAAGACTAGAGAAAATATACTGGAAGGGAATATAATTGAATGGAGAATAATGTGTGTGGAGAGGTTAGAGGTAGGAGGACAAGGGAAGGTTTCAGGAAGGAGTTACTACTACCTCTGTCACATGCCTGGAATGGTTTGTGTGATGTTATGAGGTATTGTACCTACATTTCCATCCATCCTTTCCTCTTCTTGTACCCTCCTCCCTTCCCTTCCCTTCCCCTCATCTCCTACCTTCCACCCCTTCCTACCCTACTTCTTTCATACCTTCCACCCCTGCCTACCCTCCTCTATTCCTACATTCCTCACCATTCTCCTTTCCTCTCTTCCTACCTTCCTTTCCATCTTTCCCTCCTCTCATTTTACCTTCATCTCTTCCTACCATAAGTTGAACCCTACATTTATTCACAAGAGTTAATGCAGATATGAAACACCAGGGAAAATAAATGACCAGAATACAAATATAACATCATAATTGACCCCACGTGTGTGTTTTCGTTTACGTGGCCAGAAAATGTTAGCTAACTGTACAACTGCGGTCACCATTTGGCCGTGTGTGGTGAAGGAGGAAGGGAAGGGAAGGGAAGGGAGTTGTTTGGGAAGGGCAACACGAGGAGGAAGTTGAGTATGTTTCCTCTTGTTATACTTAAAGTGATAGTCAGGGAAACGTGACGTGTGTGTGTGTGTGACTGAGTATGCCTGTATATATTTTCTCCTATTTGTGTGTGTGTGTGTGTGTGTGTGTGTGTGTGTGTGTGTGTGTGTGTGTGTGTGTGTGTGTGTGTGTGTGTGTGTGTGTGTGTGTGTGTGTTCTTGCAAGCGTATATTACGATGACTAAGCGAGTTCCGTTCACAGATCTTCACTAAATAAACGCCACGGTGGCCCGAACACAATATATAAACAGTACTGTATAAATAAACAAAACGTCTCTGAAGGTCAGCATGATAATATTATTAATTGTAATAATTTTAATTGTATATAATGATAATAATCTGAAATATATATATATATATATATATATATAATTCAAATTCTAGACACATTCAGACTGCGTCATTTCGAGGTGAACTAGCACACATGTGGTACTAACACCTGCTACTTTTCCACACTGTCACTCGCTGTTATCTCTCTCTCTCTCTCTCTCTCTCTCTCTCTCTCTCTCTCTCTCTCTCTCTCTTCGTCTTTATCATTATATCTCTTACTGTCACTCTCTGTGTATCTCTGTCTGTCTGTCTGTCTGTCTGTCTGTCTGTCTGTCTGTAACTGACATTATGTATCTTTTCCACATTCAATAAATCTTCATTTCAGCATTCCTCCTCCTCCTCCTCCTCCTCCTCCTCCTCCTCCTCCTCCTCCTCCTCCTCCTCCTCCTCCTCCACCTTCGTTTTCTTGTCCACATTCTTCACCTTCGTTCCACTCTTCCACCAACCACAGTAACCTACACACACACACACACACACACACACCTGCCACCCTTCCTAATCCTTCTCTTCCTTCTCCTCCTATTCTCTCTCTTTCCCCACCTCTTCAAATTATTCCTTTTTCTCCTTCTCTTGTTCCTTTTACCTCTTATTTTCCATTTCATTCTACTCTTTTCTTCCTCTTTTTTATCTCTTATTTATTTCCCTTTCATCTGCCTCTTCTTTCTCCTCTTATTTCTATTCCTCCTCGTCCCCCTTTTTCAAACTAATTCCAATTATTTCCTCGTCCTTATTCTTTGTTATCTTTCTTCCCTTTCTTCCTTTTTCTTCTTTTTCCCATTCTTCCTTTTTCTCCTTTATCCCTTTCTTCCTTTTCCTTCTTTTACCCTCTCCTCATTTCTTCTTCTCCCTGTCTTCTTATCATTACGTTTCTCTAACCACCTACTACTATTTCCCTTTCCTCATCCTTCATCTCTTATAATCTCTTCCTTCCTCTCTTCCTTCCTTTCTTTCTTGCTCTCTAATGATTCTTTTCCCTTTCCTTTTCCTATTGTTCTTTATCTCAATATGACTATAATTATTTTGACTCTTGTCTTGGTAAATTGGAGTGCCTTGATTCCTCCAAACTATGCCAGAAAACAGGACCAGATTAACTAATATAATGGTGTCCTGTTGCTTGAAATAGTTTGGAGGAATCAGTTGCTCCAGATTTCATTCTCTTGATAACTTCATTTCCTTTTTTCGGTCATTCATTTTTAATTTAATTTGTGCATTTATTTATTTATTCATTTATTTCATTCCATCCTTCATTCATTCATTCATTTTTAAACTTATTTACTATTTCTTTCTCGCTTCCTTTCCTCCTCCTCCTCTCCTAATTTCTCTCTCCTCTCTCCTTCTTTTCTCCCTCCCCCTCCTACCTCCTCCTCTCCCAATTCCTCTCTCCTCTCTCCCTTTTCCTCCTCCCCTTCCAACTCCCTATTCCCCCTTTCCACCTCCCCCTCCTCCCCCTCCACCAATCTTCTAATTCTTTCTATTCCTCTCTCCTCTCTTCCCTCTTCCCTCTCCACCTCCCCAGCGATGTGTGGTTCTTCTGTCTTTCTTTTCCTTCTATCTTCCCTCCCTCCCTCCCTCCCTCCACAACTTGTCCCCATGGTCCCGTGTCGCTGACCTCTGCATGGGGGAGGGAGGGAGGGAGGGAGAGGGGTAAGGAGGGAGGGAGGGGGGGAGGGAGGGAGCTAGAGTTGGTGAGGAGGAGAATGGGAGGGAGGGAGGAAATTGCTAAAGGAATGAGAAGGAATAGGAAAGGGAGTTAGATAGGATATTTTTTTTAGTAACAGAGAAATGAAGATTGAGTAAGATTCTCTCTCCCTCTCTCACTCTTCTCTCACTCTCACTCTTCTCTCACTCTCACTCTTCTCTCACTCTCACTCTTCTCTCACTCTCACTCTTCTCTCACTCTCACTCTTCTCACTCTCACTCTTCTCACTCTCACTCTACTCTCACTCTCACTCTTCTCTCACTCTCACTCTCACTCTTCTCTCACTCTCACTCTCACTCTTCTATCACTCTCACTCTTCTCTCACTCTCACTCTTCTCACTCTCACTCTTCTCACTCTCACTCTTCTCACTCTCTCTTCTCTCTCTCACACACACATACATCGAAGAGTACAGTCAGCCAAAGAAGTATTGACACAGTATTCACCATATATTATTTACTGTCCATATATTATTTACTCTTACTGTCCATACTGGTCCCACTATACCTCCCCCCCCTCCCCCCTCCCCCCTCCCCCCCTCCCCCCTCTCCTGTTTCTCTATTGAAGTGGTTTGTTTTGTGGTAATTTTTGGAGGAATCAGTAGCCCTCCAGTTTGACTACCAGAGACTTATCCTATACATTTTTTCGTGCAACTATGACGCAAGAGGATGGTGTGTGTGTATGTATGTGTGTGTGTGAAACCGATTATAAATGTGTATGTATGTAAGTGTCCACATGTACATCTCTTGTTTAGATAATGCATCATCAACTCTCAAAACATAATTATAAAACACATATTGAATCAAATTCCTATGCATACATAAATTTCTGTTTGACTCCCGAAATAAATAATCTGATTTTTTTTCCCGTTTATTTCTAAAAAAAAAAAAAAAATGTAAATTTTTATATATTCGAAAATATTTATAGAGACGAACACATAACTGGTTTCAGAATTCTTGCCTCGAACAAAATTTCCATTGTCTTCATAATATGTTATACGATATTTTTGGGCCAAGACATCCTGAATAGTTTAGCATACATACATACATACATCCATTCTCTTTCCCACACAATAGAAGACCAACTATATAATTCCCTTTAAAGCTTATTATTATTATCTGTGTAATAATAGTATGTATAACGGGGACATAACACGTCAATAATACACTCGCAATTGAAGATCAAGTATATATTTCCCTTTAAAGCTTATTATTATTATCTATATAATAATATCTATAAAGGGGAAATAACACGTCAATAATAATGTATTTATAACACGAAATAACACTCCAATAATGCACTTATAACACGAAATAACACTCCAATAATGCACTTATAACACCAAATAACACTCCAATAATGCACTTATAACACGAAAGAAAAAAACAGCACAAAATCCAAAAGATGATCCATTTCTCACAGTTAAATTGTACATTGTATTGCGCACACCACAATCCAAATTCATAAGTCGGTCCACTCAACTGTGAAATTATACTTTAAGAAAAAAAAAAAAAAATCATATCCACGAAATTGGTAAAACATTTGGTATTTGGCGAACCAATGGACTTCAGTGTTGTTATTGTTGTAGTTGATATTGTAGTTGTTGTTGTTGTTGTTGTTGTTGTTGTTGTTGTTATTATTGTTGTTGTCGTTGTTGTATTTGTTGTCGTTGTGGTTGTTGTTTTTGTTCTTGTTTATTTTACTGTTATTGTTGTTGTTTGGGTTTCAGAGTAATTATAGTTTGTTGTATGTTACTAATTATTGATCACAACAATAACAACAACACGACAATTCCCTTTCATTTCTTTTAAGGGTTTCTGGGTAATTATAGTTTGTTTTTATGTCAGTTATTATTGGACACAGCAACACACTTTCTTTCCTTTAATATTCTAAGGGTAAGATACAAATAAATAAATAAAGCAGTAAATAAATGGATAATTAAATAACTATATAAATAAATATGTAAATAAATAAATAAATAAAGAAGTAAATAAACAGATAAGATGTAAATGAATATATAAATAAATAAAGAAGTATATGAATGAAGAAATAAATAAATAGATAATAGCTTGAATGAATAAAATAAATAGATACCCAATTTAACGTTAAGAGCAGTGTTCTATTTTGGTCGAATTGAAGGACTACCCATTACCTCCATAAAAACAACAGGGAAACCGATCGTCGATAGCCAATGCAACCCTCACAACAACAACAACAACAACAACAACAAAAACAACATCAATAACAACAACAATACAAACAACACCAACTCCTATACCACCACCACCACTAACCACAACAACAACAACAACCACACCAATACCTCTACCACCACCACAACAGCAACAACAACAACAACAACAACAACAATATTAGACAAACCAAAGTCCCCCCACTCGAATATTTTTGCTGACTCACACCCGACCAACGCCTTGTATATTATAGGGAAGGTGGAGGAGAAGGAGGAAGAAGATGAAAGGGTAGGAAGGCAAACCGACCGTCCAACCAGTGATTTGCTAAGCTTGTCATGTAGCGAGTATTATATAGCCTTAGGAAATTTGTCCAACTCATTCCGTTATCGTGACAGCAGAAGGTAGAGAGAGAGAGAGAGAGAGAGAGAGAGAGAGAGAGAGAGAGAGAGAGAGAGAGAGAGAGAGAGAGAGAGAGAGAGAGAGAGAGAGAGAGAGAGAGAGACAGAGAGACAGAGAGAGAGAGTCATAAGTTTCAACACACACACACACACACACACACACACACACACACACACACACACACACACACACACACACACACACATATATATACACATCAACACACACACATCAACACACGCTATACACCCATCAACAATACACGCTTGATTCTACTTAACAAGACAATAATATCCACACACATTAATGTACTCATACTAAACGTACACTTCCACTCATTCTTAATTAAACACGCACACACACAGAGACACACACACACGCACACACACTCACTAACACATACACACACAGACTTATGCTTACTTACTTGTGTGTGAGTGTGTGTGTGTGTGAGAAGCAGTGCAGCAGGTGTAGTGGGACCGTCAGGTGTTATATGAAATGTCACTGTTTACTGCCGTCCGCTGCCCTCCATCCCTCACTGTCACACCCCGAGGCCACCACGTTACAGTTCCACCCCTCCACTAGGCACCCTACCTCTGTCACCCCTCCACCAGGCACCCTAGCGCTGTCACCCCTCCAACATGCATCCTAACTTTGTCACCCCTCCACCAGGCACCCTAGCGCTGTCACCCCTCCAACATGCATCCTAACTTTGTCACTCCTCCACTACCCTAACTCTGTCACCCCTAGCTCTTTATTAGTAATTTATACAGCATCATAAAATTGTCTTCCCCTGGTGAACTCGAATGTTGGGTGGGTTGTACCGTAGACCTTCAGCAAGTAATCTAATCTGCCATCACAACGACACCCAACAATCTTTAAGTTAGTGTCAATTCTGGAACTTCCATCATTTGTCCAGCACCTCACCTTAATTCGTCCTCACAAAATATCCCTATAGCTCTTAGTAACCCAACACACGCTCACACACACACACACACACACACACACACACACACACACACACACACACACACACACACACACACGCACATGCACACGCACACGCACGCACACACACGCACACGCACACGCACACCAATTCCAGCCCTCTCACATGCCCACCCACACCGCCTATCACACCCCCACCTCACTCGACATCTCTTCTTTCCTACAGCATCTTCCAGCCTCTCTTTCCCCCCCACCAACCCTTCCAGTTATACTACTCCCTCGCCTCACCACCAGCCCCTTGCACCACTCCTTTATTACCTTAGTTGTTTAATCTTCCATCCCGAGACTCACCACCAACCAACCCCTTCCAACTCACCACCCTTCCAACCATTCTACCTCCATGCTTCCAACCCACCACCCTTCCTCCCTCTCTCTCTCTCTGGCAATCACCAACCCTCCACATCAACCCCTTCTATCTCCTCTCCCTCCCTCCCACTTAATCACCACCCCTCCACACCAACTCCTGCTATCTCCTCTCCACTCACTCTACACCAACACCACCACCACAACCCCATTTGGCACCCCACCCCACCCCACCCCACCCCACCTAGCTTCTCATACTCCTCCAGTACTTCTCCTACACTCCTCTTACCTTATCCCTCCCTCACTTCTTCACCACCACACTACTCTTCCCCACCCCACCAAACTCCACATTACCCCCCCAATCCTCCTCCTCCTCCTCCACTCATCTTACCCTACCACCCATCCTACCACCCACCCCTCCAGTCCTTCTCCACTTCCTAGCCTATTTATCTAATCATTTTAACTCGCGTGTGTATTTGAGGAGCCCACGGCAGCTGGATCGCGACCTCAGGCTGTCCTAATTACCAGATTTCAAAGGAGGGGAGCACGGGGGTCTTATTAGATGATATGTTGTTGGGTGGTTTGGGGGCTACTGAATCGTCCCTCTCAAATAATATTACCTGTGGCTCAAGCAACGGAATGCTTCGGTAATGGGCAGTTAGTCTGTTTGTTTCGTGGCTTAGTTTGGAGGAATCAATGACCTCAATCAATTTCCACACATGGTTTATTTTTCCCTTTCCTTCTTTGGGTGTGTTCATTAATGGGGTCGGTCGTTTTAGGTCGAAGTAATGGAGGGATGCTGATTCTTCCAAACGATAACACGAAACAGAAGAAGCGCCTTAGTAGTAACACTGAATACGTCTGTTTCCTGGCACATCAAAGAGATAAATATACATGTACGTCATTATCAACACACTCGACTCATCCGTTTACTTGTTCCTCCCTCCATTTCGCCAAAACCCAAATAATGATTCCCTCTATTACTTCCCTGGGGTAACCTGGTGGTGTGTGTGGGGAGAAAGTAATCGGCTGAGGCTGGAGGCACCGGATATCGGAATGAAGGCGCCACACATAATGATATTGACTTGTTTTTTTAGTGTTTAGAGAGAGAGAGAGAGAGAGAGAGAGAGAGAGAGAGAGAGAGAGAGAGAGAGAGAGGGAGAGAGATTATTATATCGATATTTTGACATATAAGTGAAAAAAATTATCGATAACTACATATTTCCATTCAAAATAATTGAATTTGAATTATTTTGTTTATTAATTTATTGTAGATAGTATGTGTGATTTGTAATGTACAGGACACTTCCATTGGACATTATACACATTCTGAATGGGATTACTTTATTTTTTGCTCATAAGGAAAAAAGGGAAAACAAAGTATGATTTAGAGAAGAAAGGCAAGACTATTCATTACATTGCACTTGTTTACAAAATTAGACTGAAATACTTGATCGACATTGAATTGGAGTTGCATCACACGAGGAAAATGTTATTGTAAGTACAGTTGCCAAAAAAGGTATTGCGACAAATCTTGATAGAACTTTAACCATAGTAATATCCACAACTATTTGTATATGGACTATAAGTATGTATAACAGAAGGAAGTGTACAGTCCTATCCTTTTAAAGTAATGCATACTTATAATCCCTACAAACAACTATGGACATTAATATATTTAATGTTGTCTCAATAGTGATCGCAATACCTTTTATGGCAACTGTACATGGTTACAGGTTTTTGGGTGTGATGATGAATGATAAGGCATTAGTCAACGTTACTACCATCTATATTCTGTTGACGTCATGGCCTCTGGGGAAAGGTTCATCATAGAAGTAGAAATACCTCACAGATCCCGTTTCATACTGGATTCATGATACGATGCTGTGGTTATTTTTATCTACAATCTTTTTGTTTGATTAAAGATTTGTTCTGTTCTAAAATTAAACTCCATTTATTTTAAACTTCAGATAATTTGAATTAAACTTTATATGATTTTAATTAAACTTCAGATATCTTAAATTAAACCAGATGTCATAGATTAAACCAGATGTTTTAATTTGAAGTTCAGTTATTTTAATTTGAAGTTTAATTATTTTAATTTAAAGTTCAGTTATTTTAATTTAAAGTTCAGTTATTTTAATTTGAAGTTCAGTTATTTTAATTTGAAGTTTAGTTATAATAATTTGAAGTTCAGTTATAATAATTTGAGGATAAAAAGGTGTAAAGATATCGACAAGGAGAAAAAAATAGTGAAAGAGAAAGAGAGCAAGAGAACAACTTAATAATTAACGTGACTATAAAAGAACGACAGCACAAGGAGAAAAATACACCACAAGATTATCATTAGAAAGTCGTGTGGTGGTGGTGGTGGCAGGAAATGCAGTGTTATCGTTTATTAATCGTCCGGGGCAGAGACTGAATGCATAAAATCTTGACTCTCTTGACTTGATATCTTTGCCACTGGATGGGAAAGTGACTGAGTGGAGGGAGGAAGTGGTGAGGTCGGTGTGGATGTGTGAAGAGGTTAATTAAATAGAGTGTGTGCAGGTGGAAGAGTGTGTGTAGTGTGTGTGTGTGTGTGTAAAAGGATGCATATATACCTACTTTTCTACTGGTAACATATTCTAGATGGACTAAAACTCATTAAAATCATCAGTCCTCATTTATTTTTCTCTCAGACTAACCCTCACCATTGTTTTTATTTTTTTTCCATCCTCATCTGTCAGCATCATTCCCTTCCTGTTTTCACGTCTGTTTCCCTTCCATCACACCTTCTAATCTCGCTCCTCAATCAGACGTTCACCCGCCACATCAGTTATCTCCTACAGCCTACACTTTAACCACTTAGCCAACACAAAACTTCACTCTCTTTACCAACACAAACTTAACTCCCTTATTATCCAACACAAACTTAACTCCCTTACCCAACACAAACTTTAGCCACTTACCCAACACAAAACTTCACTCCCTTCCTTACCCAACACAAACTTTAGTCTCTTTCCCAACACAAACTTAACTCCCTTATTATCCAACACAAACTTTAGCCACTTACCCAACACAAAACTTCACTCCCTCTCTTACCCAACACAAGAACCACGTCCTTACAAAACACAAACTTCATTCTTTTTCCAACACAAACTTCATCCTTTTTTTTTTCCAACACAATCTTCACCTCCTTACCCAAAATAACCATCACTTCCTTACATAACACAAACTTCATTCTATTACCCAACACAAACTTTAGCCACTTACCCAATACAAACTTCACCTCCTTACCCAACATGACCATCTCTCTCTTACCCAACCCCCTATCTCTTACCCAACACCAACTAACTTCCCTTAACACAGGCAGTATTCACCAAATCTTAACCAACCCAACACAGAGATGATCTTACCCAACCTTTCCACAACACAACAACACGTATCCATCCATGAAACTTTGAGGGAAGGAAGGAAGGCATTGATTCCTCTGAGTCTAAAGTATACCAAGAAACAAGACGAGAATAACAAAAATAATGGTTGCTTGGAATAGTTTGGAGGAATCAGTGGCTCTAGATTTACCAACATTGTACAGTTGCCTCCATCTTAATAGGACATCACACAGGCACGTATTTTATCCCGTCCTCTGGCCAATTTAGAACTTCCTGTGTCCTCCAACTTGTTGTTATGACGGAGGTTTAGAGGAAAAAGGTGAATATCAACGGGGCAAATCTAACCTTAACTTAACACGAAGGCTGAAGGATGGAGATGGAAAGAATAGTATATATATATTAAATATATATATATTAAACATATTTTATATTGTATATGTTATTATTTCACTCACCCAACACACACACACACACACACACACACACACACACTCACTCACACACACACACACACACACACACACACACACACACACACACACACACACACACACACACACACACACACACACACACACACACACACACACACACACACACACACACACACACACACACACACACACACCTCTCACTCAGTCATACCCAACGAGCAGTTTTTCCTTCCTTCCTGTTATATTTCCACCACGCTGGCATAACTTCTCAGCCTCCTCCACTCTATTCTCACAGAAACCTTACGTACATCAGTGGTCAAAAATAATTATTCATATAGGAGTGACTCAAATGTTTGACAGCTTCCTTCTGTTCCTTTACTGATAAACTTTCCAATGAATAGGTTAAGTACCATCATTTAATTTACTACAAGTAGCTACTCACTACTAAAAACAATAACACCATAAGTGAACTTGAAAACATTAGACAGCAAATAGTTTGAGATGCCCATAATTATGTGGATGATTATTATTTATGAATATACCAGATCCGTACCTCGTTTCCTCTTACATCTCCTGCTGCTCCCATCATATCTCACCACCACCACCACATCCACTTCCGTCCTCGCCTCATCTTTATCCCACCTTACACCCAGACCCTTTGCATCCTTCCTTAGTTCCTTCCTCATTTGTTTTTTCTATTCCACAATCATGCCTCCACCCCTCACAAATCTCCTCCTCCTCCCCTACCTGATATATTTCCTAGTTTGTTTGTTTTTTCTTCCTCCCGTAATTATCACCCCTCATAATCCCTCTTTCCTGTATACCTCTCCCACATCCTCCTTCCCCTCACCCAGACGACTTGCCCCCCTCATATTTAGTGCCGTTCCAGATACCCCTCACGCCCCCCTCCATCCCTCACACTCCCCCCCCCTCCCCCTCCCCCCCATCCCCCTCAACAGACAGACAGACACCTTACGGAACCTCTGACCCGCAACATATCCCCCCCTCTCCTCTCCCCCTCCCCTCTTTTTACCTCCCACGTTGTGCCCGGGAAGGAAGGAAGGTCAGTTGTGCGGCTTTCCGTCTCCCCTCTCCCCTTCCAACAACACACCATCACCATCACTATGAGAGTTAGCCTACGCCTTCACTCTTACGCAACACCATCACCATTTTAGTATTAAACAGGGATCGTATTATTAATCTGTTGCTCCACTCCCTCACTCCCTCACTCACACACTCACTCACTCACTCACTCACTCACTCACACACTCACTCACTCACTCATTCACGTCTTACTCGTCCTTGTATTGTGTGTAGGTAATTCAGTCCTCTGTTCGTTGCTTCACTTTTGTTTCAGTCGTAATTATTTTGATTGCTACGACTGACTGCATTTACATTTTTACTGTGAATTTTAAGACGAGCTGACTATCTTTATTTAATTATCTATTTATTTATTATTACTGTTATTGTTGTTATTGTTATCATCATTATTATTATTAATATTATTATTATTATTATTATTTATATTTATATATATATATATATTTTTTTTTTTTGGGGGGGGGTTGACGGAGAAAAGCAATATTGACCTTCTTAGGTTCAAACTAACACTACGTTACCCATAAACAAAAAACTTACGTCTTTAATTTTATTGTGGCTGTACATAAAAAAAAAGTTAAAATCTTAAAAGAAGGAACAAGAAAATGATCTGTATGCAAGAAGGGTTAATTATATTCCACCTGTCATTATGTTTGGTTTTAGTGTGTTTGTTACTGTGGTTTGAGACACTGACGATGCAGTACTTGAGTTTATGGCACATCGTTAACTCACACAATAAAAAAACCCGGTTATATTATCTGTGTTGGTGTTCTCTTTGGGTGTATGTGTGTGTTTGTTCGTGTATGTATGATTTATGTTTGTGTGTGCATGTTTGTGAGTTTATGCTTATGTGTGTGTATGTGTGTGTGTTTGTGTATGAATCTGTGTGTGTGTGTATGTATCTGTGAGTGTGTGTGTGTTTATGAGTGTGTGTGTGTTAGTGAGTGACAGCCAATACCACAGCGGTCGTGACTGGAATGAATAAGAGTGTCTGTTGTGTAGACGAGGAAGCAGACGAGGGAAGGGAAGTAATGAAGGCAGTGTTGTTATTATTAGTGGTGGTGAGAGACGGAGGGAGGAGAGAACTACTAAATGTTATTGGTTGAGAAAATGTAGAGTTTTAGAGGAGAGTTTGGAAGTAAGTGGTGGTGAGAGACGAAGGGGAGAATTACTCTAAGTGTTATTGGTTGAGAAAATGTAGAGTTTTAAAAGAGAGTTTGGAAGTAAGTGGTGGAGAGAGACGAAGGGGAGAATTACTATAAGCGTTATTGGTTGAGAAAATGTAGAGTTGGTGAGGAGAGTTTGCATGGGAGTTTGAAGGGGAGGGGAAGAATCAGAGAGAAGGTAGAATGAAGGGTGTATATATGTTGTTTACTGTATTTGTATTGTGTAGTATAGGGAAGGACAATTGATGATGAAGAGAGGAGATAGGAATAGTAAGGGAGAAAGAAAGGGAGTGATGGGACTGTATAGGTGGAGAATGGATGGGATTGGTATGATAGAAGGGAGTGGAATGCTGTCAGGAGAAGATAGCAATCAAGAAGGAATTTATAGGTGCAGGGAATAGCGAGTGGTTTCAGTGATAGGGAGTTGTTATAGGGGTTAGTCTTATGTTGGTAATTCTGTTGGTAATTGGTGGTAAAACTAGAGTACATTGAACCAGGAAACTCCACGGTGTTGTCACCACTGATACACCTGTTATACCACTATACCTGTCCTCACCACTATACCTGTCCTCACCACTACACCTGTCCTCACCACTACACCTGTCCTCACCACTACACCTGTCCTCACCACTACACCTGTCCTCACCGCTACACCTGTACTCACTACTACCATCACCAGTACACCTGTCCTCACTACTACACCTGTCCTCACTACTACCACCACCACTACACCTGTCCTCATTATTGCCACCTTCACTACACCTGTCCTCACTTGTGTTTAGTATCGTCACCACTATGTATCACAGCTACACTTATTTTTACCACCCCCACCCCACCCCCACCCACTACCGCTATTATCTTCACTAATCACTGTCTTGGACAACAACAACAACAATGTCATCATTAGTGCCACTTCTACTTCCACCACCACCACCACAAATACCAAGAGACACCACCACCATCAATCACTGCCAAGCACAACCATCACCTCTAATTACACCACCACCACCACCACTAACACCATCTCCCTCTCCCATAAAATACCAACACCAACACACCACTACCCCCACCCCCACTACCACTATCCCCACCACTACCAAGAAAATTGCCTTCGTTAACCACCACTAATTCTCCAGAGACCTGCCTACCGTTACGTGCCAGACAATAACAGTGGCAGCAGCAGCAGCAGCAGTATACAGACGACAGAAGGTCCCTCCAAGTATAATATATATGTACAGCCGCTATTCCCTAGTTTGTACCCAGAGGTGTTTTGGATAGCTTGGCGCGTTATATTGGATGAGTTGCAAGGGTTACGGTGTGTAGGAATGACAGTAAATTGGAGGGCAACTGAATTTTCTATACTATGTCAACAAACAGGCCTACTTTTAATATAATTGAAATGATTTGTTTCGTGGGAGTAGGCAGTATCCTTCAAATTGTCAAAAAAGAGGTTGTCCGCTTAGGCTAATTCAGAGATAAGACGTGAAATAATAAAAAAATAAACTCTGACGAGGATTGAATTCATATTTGAGGTTGCCACTGTATACTTCCTTGCAGATTCATTTTATCACTGCACACCTTAACAATAAAGACAACACCGTAAACATTGACTACTGAGACACACTTATTCCCTAAGCTTGATGTCATAACCCATAAAAATGTTCGGACTGCCTATATATCAAATTTCTTCAATAATGAAGTAAAAATGCGGAACACCAGTGACATGTGCAGACACTGTCAAAAGTTTACTTATATTTCCTGCTTGTATTTTACCTCTGAATTTGGACAGTAACTAAGAGAGAATTTGATTCCCCTTAAACATTCTGAGTAAATATTACAAATAACAAACTTTGAAGGAAACCATGATTATGGTAATTCATATTTAAATGGAATATGGAAACGCCATTTGAAAATTAACCAACAACAGATTATCCTGTAAAGCGACGCTTCATTAAAACCCTTCATGTCAAAGACACTGAAACAGCAAAGGTGGAGTCGTAAGTGAAGGTCCCTTTCCAATTATTGTTTCAGTATTCAGAAAAAAAAATAGCAATTTTAATATGAATTCTGTGCGATTACACAATTGGCGAATTAAAAAAAAATCTGCATTCTGTCAAAATATCTCGCTGTGTCAGCACGTATAGGTGAGCTGACCTTGAACTTCATAGTGCCACTTTACATGTTTACCCTTTCTCTTATCCTTATCCTAATCCTGACCCTGACCTGAATCTGTGGACCCAAAATGACCACCACCACCACAACCTTCACTATATACCACTAAATCTTTACTACCAATACCACCACCTTCACTATATCACCATTACTACCACTATATCACCATTAACATTACCACTACCATCACTACCTACTGACGTCATGTGTTTCAGTCCAGTGCTGCATTTTATCTCTCAATATCTACTTGTTATATTCTGTACGTGTATCAGTGTTCCAGAGACACAAATTGTGCCTATAGTAAATATTTCTGTCTCGAGGAGTCTGCGTTCGATTTCCGCCTCCAGTCAACCATTTCACTATTATTTGTACCACCGCAG
>JAWZYT010005595.1:87500-107500 GCA_034508575.1 Petrolisthes manimaculis
AGTCAATCCATTATTCACTCTTACAAGAATAACAAAAATATACATTCACTATTATACAGAAGAAGGTGAACACTAATAATGATCAATGGAAGGGGCAGTCAGAGATAATATAGATAATGAAGAAAGAATATTTGAGTGAATGACAAAATACATACATACAGCCTTGTAATTGACTCGGATTTTTTTTTTTAAGTTCTTTGTTTACTTTTAGTCAGAGGTATATATAATGAAAAATATTTTAGTGAACCACAAAACATATAGGCTACATACATACAGCCTTGTAATTGACTCGGATTTTTTTTTTAAGTTCTTTGTTTACCTTTAGTACAAACCACAACAACAACAACAACAACACTCTGGAGAACGTGGATGAAGTTATTTATTTTATACAAGGTGGGAAATTAATATAAATAAAATAATATATGTAAATAATATGCAGTAATTATCATGCAAGAATAAATTTTCATAATATCACAGTTACCCCCGCCACCAGTCACACAGCTTACGCTTTTTGTGACGGCGTGTGTGTGCGTGTGTGTGTGTGTGTGTGTGTGAAGTGGAAGGAGAGATTATTTTCATCTGTGTGCGGAATTATATTAACGTGGTAAATAATTAACTAAATATAAATAATTAAAAAAACTCGAACAAATAAAATGCTGTTATGATTTTAGGACGGGATGAAATGGTGAAGATTGTGATTTTCCTTCATATAAATTAAAACAAATAATATATTGGTTCTTGATGATGATAATGATAGTAATGGTAGTTGTTGTGGTTGTTGTTGTTGTTCTAGTGGTGGTGGTGGTGGTAGTTATGGTGCTAATGTTCGGATAGTAGTGATAGTGGTTAGTGATGGTGGTAGTGATTTAAGTGGTTAGTGATGGTGCCATGGTGGATGGTAGTGATGGTTAGTGGTAGTGGTGATGGTATAGGGATGGTAGTGCTAGTGGTTAGTGGTTAGTGGTAGTGGTGGAAAAACAGGAAGTCCGTGCGTGAGAGACGAGGAAGTAAAGGTGGTGGTGGTGGTGTGGGGGGTGTGTGTGTTGGTGGTGGTGGTGTGGGTGGTGGTGGTGGGGAGTGTTAGTGGGGGTGTTGGTGGTGGTGGTGTGGGAGGAAAGGCAGGAGATGGCACTGTAATTATTGCTGTCATTACTGCACCAACCTATTACATCCTGCCACCATAACACACACACACACACACACACACACACACACACACACACACACACACACACACACACACACACACACACACACACACACACACACACACACACACCAACAACAACAACAACAACAGCAGCAACAACAACAAGGCAGGAAGGAAGGAAGGGAGGGAAAAAGGGAGGAAAGAAGGAAGGAAAGAAGGCAGGAAGGAAGGAAGGAAGGAAGGAAGGCTGGCTTTGGTTAGGGTTAGGTAGGCTAGCGTATGTATGCAGATGTGACCTTCAAACCAAGATAAGGAAGGGTAAGGTATGGAGGGAACACACTAGGCTCCAGGTACCGTTTGTCTGTCTGGGGAGGAAGGGAGGGGCTATACGGTGGAGGAGAGTCGTGGGGAAGAAGACTGGTTGGCGTGGTGTGTGTGTGTGTGTGTGTGTGGGAGAGAGAGAGAGAGAGAGAGAGAGAGAGAGAGAGGAGGGGGGAGGGGGATAAGGAGAGGGAGAGAGAGAGTGAATGTATTATTTTATATCCACAACCCTTATTAGTGTTCATATTCAATGGCTCAGAATAGGTGTTGAAAGTAGTAAACCTTGACCATTACATAATACTTAGTGTCAGGAGAATGGACTACTTTTACTATATTATCTTTAGATTTTAGATGAATTAGGAAAGAGCAAGTTTATATGCAATTACAGGCATTCTCTTTAACTATTACCGTAAGTGAAACATGAAATGGACAATTTATAAGTTTGGGTTATATATTGGTGACAAGAAGACTTTACGTAATGGTGGAATGTCATAAAAAGCTTTGTTCTCCCTTTATTACTTATACTTATTCCCGCCTCCTCCGCCTCCTCCTCCTCCTCCGCCTCCTCCTCCTCCTCCTCCTCCTCCTCCTCCTCCTCCTCTACTCTAAATCTAAAGAAGACGTGAATGAGAGTCTGCTGAGTTACAATGGGTGAAGGACAGATGGCCATGTAGTGGATGGGGCTGGGAGGTGAAACGAGAGAAGGTGTGGAGAAGTGACATGACAAATACACACCATTAACGCCTTTCTGCAACCTGAAAATTCTAAGAAGTTATGCGATTGTTGGGGGGATAAAGGGGCAAATGGTGGAGGGGGTTGATGAGAAGAGAGGGGCCGAGAGAAGGTTGGGTGTATATATTGTGGAAGAGGGGGGGATATATTCTCACAGAGGAAGGAGGCAGAGAGGAACGGGACAGTGTGGAAGGGAGTAAGAAGGGGAGGAGTAGGGGCAAGAGGGCGAGGGAGTAAGAAAGAGGGTAGTTGGAAGACTGTAGGGGTCATGAGATGGGAGGGGGGGGGGGCAGGTGAGGGAGGGGCAAGAGGGCGAGAGAGCAAAAAAGGGGGTAGTTATGTGACTTGGAGGGGCCATGAGACGAGAAGGGGGAGTAGGAGGCAAAGGAGTAAGAAAAAAGGGGTATTTAGAAGACTGGAGGGATCATGAGGGGGGGGGGGGCGATAGAGCAAGAAAAGGGGGGTAGTTATGTGACTTGTAGGGGTCATGAGAGGAGGGGGAGGGGGAGGGGGAGGGGGAGGGGGGAGTAGGGGTTGGTACAGGTTGATTAGAGAGCGGGAATCACACAGGTATGGTCACGGTGTTAAAGTTCGTGTCACCACCGTCAGAGGTCAGGCAGGCTAAGTTTAGGGTCTACATGGTCTGTGGTCGGATAGAACTGATACAAGACTACTGATTCCTCCAAACTATGCCACGACACAGGTTTCCTATACTCATATACTCTGGTACCAGTTGTTTTCTGTGAGAGTTTGGAGGAATTAGTTATCCTTCAAATTCATCTGATGGAGGTTTAGTAGGATAGTAGTTTTTTTTTTTATAGATATATACTCTTCATTATTTATTGACTTTTCTGTACGATTGATTATTGTTGTTATTTTCTTGATTTTGTTATTTTCTGTGGTATTATACAGGGTCATGTGTTTTCTCAGATAATAATGAAAAAAAAAAAAAAAAACTCTCAGACGCAGAATGGCCTCTTATACTATTATGCAAAAATCCCTTTATTATTTCTTATACACTGTTTTTTGTCCATATTTAATCACTAACTATAATTTATAACGTAAGCCACAACAAACACATACATCGAAATTCTTGCCAGCGACTGTACGTACAATTGCCAGCACTTATAACTTGTACAGGAAAAGAGGACTGACAACGCTGAGTGTACCAGTTATAAGTGACGCCAACTGTACATACCTGTCTGTCGAAATTTTGCACCAAGAGCGATAGACGTGGGGAGGAAACAAAGACACAGGGTTGGCTGGGCTAGGAAAGGTCAACTCTAAGGTCAACTGTTGTAAGGTGGAGTGTGAGCGTGGCGTGAGTGACCCTGCTTGACCCCTGATGCTCTCTCTCCCTCCCCTCCCCTCCCCCCCCCCCCCCCCCGCCCCGACCGACCCCCCCCCCCCCACTCCTATCACCTCCGCCCTGCCCTCTCTTCCTTGCTTGCCCTTTTTACCCCCCCCCCCTACATCCTCCTCTCCCTCTTCCCCCTTTTACTGTTTTCTGTCCTTTCCTCCCTCTTCCTACATCCTCTGCCTATTTCTTCACTCCCTACTTCCTCTCCCTCTCTCCCAACTTATTATATTTATCCTTTTCTCCCCTTTTACTACCTTCTGTCCCTTTATTACCCTACCTACCATTACCTCTTATCTACCTCCTCCTCTTCCCTACCCCCAACACTTTCTTATCTACCTGACCACCTAACTGTCCCCTCCACCCATGCACCCCCTCTTACAACCGGACCCTGCCAGACCAGTGAGGTTCCCCCCCTTGCCCCCTGCCCCCCTTCCCCCTGTACAGTCGTGAGCTCAAGTTCAACCCACATACCATTCCAACTCATATATAATATAACTGTAACTGAAATGTCTGGGTAACAAAAAAAAAAAAAAAAAGTGCCCCTTGTATAAATTTATGCCATGCCAATTATTCATACACATGCAGACGAAGCGGGGATGGGCGTTGGTTTTATTCTGCGTGTAATTCCTGAGAAACATTTGTAGCGAAGGAGATGGAAGAGGATAAAAAAAAGAGAAAACGAAATGGATGGTAAAGGATGTGGAACAAGAGAAAAGGAAGTGGTGGAGGAGGAGGTGGAGGAGGAGGAGAGAATTCAAATAAGAGAGCAAAATTATGAGCGATAAAACAATGATGAAAGATAAGAAACAAGAGAAAGCGAAGTGGTGGTGAAGGAGTAGGAAGTGGAGAACACGAAATGATGAAGGAGATGGAAGAAGAGAAAGCGAAGTGATGTAGGAGAAGGAAAAGGAGGAGTAGGAAGAGGAGGAGTAGGAAGAGGAGGAGGAGGAGGAGGAGGAGGAGGAAGAGGAAGTAGTGAAAAAAGTACAGCCCAGACAGAAATCGTCATGGGATTATAGTAGTAGATAACGATGACTCTCCTTGCATATCATCCCTATAGTAGTCACCATGTATAGTAGATAACAATGACTCTCCTTGCATATCATTTTTTTTTTCAAATCACACAGGTCGCATTTCAATATTCCCCCCCCCAAAAAAAAATATCTCAAGAGTCCACATTCACAAAATTTATCTATCATGGAGTTTGATAATAAAGACCATTGCATATTCTACTCAACCAATTTCATCATTTACAGTTTTACACGGTTCAGTTTCTTAATTTCTTTCGTTCGGGTGGTTACCAATGTGGAATAAGCCCATCATCATCATCATCGTCTTCATTACCGAGTGGATGAGGTGAGTGGAGATAAATGAATAAGGGTAGATTGACAGCGATAAAACAGAAGACTTTTGTTAGTAATTAGTGTCAGGTAAAGAAGAATGAGCAGGATAAGACAGAGAAGAGCAAGATAAAGAAAAAGGACAGAGTTTAGAAGAGTAAGGTAATTCAGGATCAAGTAGAAAAGAGTAAGGTAAGCCTAGGGAAATGAAGGAGGGGTGAGAATGGGAAGACAGTGCATGGGGCGTGTGGGTGAGTAGGATAAGGTAGAAAATAGCAAGCTATGTATATAAAATTAAACCAAAGCAAGGAAGGGCAGAGTGAAACAAAACACAGCAGTAATTAACCAGGATTGATCAAGGAATGGTAGAGCAGAGAAGAAGAGAGCAGAGATGGACCAACAAAGATTAAGTAAGGCAGAGCAGAATAGTAACCAACCAGAATATAGAGCAATAAAAGACAGAGCAAAGCAGAATAAAGCTGAGACTAAGCAGAAGAAGTAAATAATGGTGTAGCATCAAGGAAAGACAGATCAAAGGAGAATAAAGCAGAGACTAAGCAGAAGGAGTAAAGGAGAGTGTAGCATCGAACAGAGTGGGGGCCAGTCCAGCCAGTCAGGCGTGGCGGCACCAACACCACTACCACCACCACCACCACTACCACCACTACCACTACCACTACCTCCAGGCTAGTTGCACCAGATGAACAGGTTCCCGTCCACTCTAGTCCTCCTCCTCCTCCTCCTCCTCCTCCGTCTCCTCCTCATCCTCCTCCTCATCCTCATCCTCTTTCTCCTCCTTCTTCTCCTCCTTCTTCTCCTCCTTCTTCTCCTCCTCCTCCTCCTCCTCCTCCTCCTCCTACTTTTGGTTCAGCAGTAATAGTACTGTTTTAGCTCTGTATTTCGTCAGGGTCTCATTCAAACCAATATTTCTACAGTCTGTCATTTCAAAATCTTACATGCCGCACAATCTGCCTAACTACATACTTGAATTTGGCACCACTAATAAATTGTACTCATAAACCATTCCATAAACTTGCTATCTTACTGAAAAAAAAAAAAATGAAAAATGAAAAATGAAAAAATCTCACCGACTCACTCAACAAATTAACTAGAGTAACTGCTCCCTATCTAAGCACCAATACTTGAACGATCTACCACTGCCATAAATGTCACCTTAACTTTCCCCACAACCCTGACTGAAATTGCCACCAGCACCACACATCATTTACATCAAAACTTGTCCCAGAACTCACCCCTCCCGTCTGTACCTCCAGGCACTACCACTACCACTACCACTACCAACACTATGCTTACAACCATCACCACCAACACTACCACTACTACCACAACTACCATCATTACCACCACTACCATTATCACTGCCACCACCACCACCACCACCATCATCACTACAGCTCACCACCATTACAACTATTATTAACACAACCACCACCACAACCACAACATACACGATCTGAAACTGTCATCTTTAACATCAATACAAGCCACCTCAACCACAACTCACTCGATCTGTATGTATGTATGTATGTGCTCGTGTTGTGCTGACAAACGTTCCTCTCACTCCTGTATTCTACTAACGTCCAATATGCCTGATTCTACTAACGTTCCCGCCCTCCCTGTATTTTTCCAACGTTCCCTCCCCCCTGTATTCAAGTAACGTTCCCCGTGCGTGTATTCGGAGGAACGTTTCTACAAGAGCGTAAGAAGGAAGGTTAAGAGGGGAGAGGGCCTGTGTTGTGATGGGGAAGAGGTGAAGGGGAGAAGAAAGGGAGACCAAGGAAAAGGAGGAGGAGGAGGAATACAAAGGAATACAAAGGACATTCAAATAGCAACAGACCTACTGGTCCTTTCGAGGCTTCTTGATTTTGCTATTCTAACTAACCTACAAAGGAGGAGGAGAAGGAGGAGGAGGAAGAAGTGCAAGATAGAGGTGAATAAGTAAAGGAGGGGAAGGAGGAGAAGGAGAAGGAGGAGGAGAGAAGTGATTAAGTAAAGGAGGAGGAGAAGGAGAAGGTAGGCTGGTCGTGTCGGCATGCTGGAAGCAGTTACGTAAAATGGTCACGTCTATCTCCATCTTGTGCAGACTCTCATGTCCTCCTTTACCTTCAGCACTCTCTTTTATCTTTCTCAGTTTTCTTCCTTTCTTGTCTTTCTGTCTCAGTCTCTCTCCATCCATCCATCCATCCATCCATCCATCCATCCATCCATCCAGCCAGCCAGCCAGCCAGCCAGTCAGACATTTCGAAATCATTCTTCCGTCATGTCATATATCAAGAATATACGCGTAAATAATCGTCCTCTCTTTTTCAACATATTTCTCTGAGTCATTGTAAGTACGTGATGCCGAGTGACCACCACAGTTCACCTCACAGTCCACCGTATAGTATGACAAGAAAATATTATGCCTTAATCTATATACATAAAGCCGAAATTCTGTGTGTGTGTGTGTGTGTGTGTCCTCTATGCACGCCAAGATCCTTCGTCCTAGAGTGAAAATTTTTACATGGGTGTGATCGCTAATACTTGGGGAGTGTTTTGGACCTATAAAAAAAATGTTTTTCATGTTTTTCAAAAAATGTTTTGGATGGGGTTCGAACCCCTGGATTAGTGACACGCACAACTTTCTCTCTCTCTCTCTCTCTCTCTCCTCTCTCTCTCTCTCTCTCTCTCTCTCTCTCTCTCTCTCTCTCTCTCTCTCTCTCTCTCTCTCTCTCTCTCTCTCTCTCTCTCTCTCTCACACATGCTCTCTCTCTCTCTCTTTCTCTCTCACACATGCTCTCTCTCTCACATGCTCTCTCTCTCTGTCTCTCTCTATCTCTATCTTTAATTTTAGAGAGAGAGAGAGAGAGAGGGCGTGTGTGTGTGAGAGAGGTAATACTGGGTTTGGTTATATTTGTGTCTGAGTGAGAGATAGTGTGTGTGTGTGTGTGTGAGAGAGAGAAAGAGTGAAAAATATATAGTGTGTGTGAGAGGTAGAGATAGATAGCTAGACTGTGAGAGAGAGATAGAGAGAGAGACTGTGTGTGTAAGAGATAGATAGATAGATAGATAGATAGATAGATAAAGATAGATAGATAGATAGATAGATAGATAGATAGATAGAGAGAGAGAGAGAGAGAGAGAGAGAGAGAGAGAGAGAGAGAGAGACTGTATGTGAGAGAGATAGACTATATATGCGGGAATAGGGGACAGGCTTGGGGTGGGGGGGTTTGGGGGGTGCTGGAATAGGGGACAGGCTGGGGGGGGGGGGGTAAAAAGCCTGTCCCCTACCACCACACACCCCAAGCATGCCCCATATTCCCGCACCGCTCTAAACCCCCCCAAGCCTGTCCCCCTACTCCCGCACCCCCCATCTCCCCTACTGTAAACAACACACACTAGGGTACACACACACACACACACACATACTGTACATACACACACACACCGTACACAAACACACACACACACATACACACACCGTACACACACACACAAACATACACTCACACATACACATACACACACCCCTACCGTACACACACACTAGGTAAGGTAATTTCTGCCTTTTTTCGTTATCACTTTAAAGTTGTCTCAGTTGTTGAAAGGATTCTTTTCTTCTCTTTGGAATAATCAAATCACGGGGATGGTTTGGGGAGTGCGGGAATAGGGGACAGGCTTGGGGTAGGGGGTTTGGGGGGTGCGGGAATAGGTAGTGGTTGATGTAGTGGTAGTAGTGGTGATGGTAATAGTGGTAGTAGTAGTGGTAGTGGTGGTAGTGGTTGATGTAATAGTAGTGGTGGTTGATGTAGTAGTAGTGGTGGTTGATGTAGTAGTGGAGGTGGTAGTGGTTGATGTAGTAGTGGAGGTGGTAGTGGTTGATGTAGTAGTGGTGGTAGTGGAGTTTGCATTTGTTACATATCAGTGTTGTATTATTATATCCTTTGTTTATTTAGAACTCTGTGATCGTGTATGAAAATTAGAGGCTTCTAATTCCTCCTGACTATGCCAAGAAACAAATAAGCTCCTTTCGTATAGCATCCAGGCGGCCGCAGGCCGCCAGCTCTCCGCAGGAGCTAGCGGCTCTTAGCCGCCCGAAGGGCGGCAGAGCAGCTAGTATTGTATATACACGAGAACGAGACACTGAAAGCATAACAGTAAATACATGGAGACACTGGAAGCATCAATTTAGCATATAATTCGCAAGATACATTATGGTCTATACATAATGCAGAAAGGTGGGGGGGGGGGGTGAGGCAAAGAAGTTTAATTAAGAACCACTGGTCAAGCCTATGCCACGTAACAACATAATATTATAATCTTGGATGGATGTTGAGTGAAGAGAATAATAAAAATACCGTGGTTATGTATATATGGGTGAAGGTACTGTACGGTACTGATATCATTCCAAAACTATTTATATCACTTATAACACTATTAATTTTATACCAAGGGGAAGTAGTTGGGAACACTTCATTGTGATAATTCTTCCAGTGTTGTGAGTTGTTGTTGTTGTTTGTTGTTGTTTGTTGCCCCACGTGTGTTTTGGTCACCAGCATTTCCATCTTTTATGTTTCTACTCCACATCTTATATATTTTCTTATTTATATTTATTCGAGGGCACCTGTTTATATTTACCGTTTGAATCATAAAGTAGTGACAATCTGGTTTCTGTAATATCGCAAACTTAAAAACATATGATTAGCGATCTTTATTTTTTAACTGGAAATTACTGGAGGCCCCAAACTTGCGCAATGAAACTGAACCATAACCACGTTGTTGTTGTGTTTGTCGTCACCCAGGCGTCTGTTTCGTTGTAGTGCGTGAAGTAATGAGTTGCCAGGTATCATCCAATCAGTATAGTAAAATTATCCCATGCAGTGTTCCTACGTCTCACTAAAGCTCTTTCGCCCAGATCTAGTTGCCAGAAATCGTCAGATGTATAAATTTACCGGTTACACACAGTTAGTTATTTGATGAGAACACAGTACAGGGATAACACATAATTGCCATCCTACCCCTGGACGACTGAGGGTGTTTAATGTGAGCCATAAAACAACTCGTACAGAAGCAGGTATGTTTTGTGGCTTTCAGTTCGCCGGCAACCTTGATTAAATCGGACTTTCCTTTTTTCTCCAAGCTGTCCTTTCTTTTATTTTTATTTTAGTTTTTTTTGGTGTGTGTGAGCATGTAAACAAATGCGTTGTTTACATACTGCACTAACAAAATACAAGGTCTACTTTTTATTGTGGTAAGTATTGATCATTTTCATTTTCCCAGAGTCTGTGGTGAATCTAATTAGGGCTTTTTCCTTTATACCTCGAACTTGCTGTAAAAGATTAACTGGCAACCCATGATAGATAAATGGAGCCAATTTTATTCAAGACCCGAGGATAGGGAAGGATAAAAACATACTATGATAGGTGCAGCAATATGATACCTTTGCCCGATATTCAGTTAACAATTTCTGTCCTTAGTAAGCTATTGTTTGTAAAGTTTGTCACTCCCTAAACCTTTGGCACCACACAGGGAAGCAGATTTGACAACAGTGTATACAGGACTACGGAATATAAACGCCAGAAAGTTGAAGCTCACTGGAGACTTCAAACACCACTTGGAAACAAACCCCCTGCCAACCTTGAGTTTCTCTTCTCCCCGCACGTGGTTGGTTTCCCTCCCCACCCCACCCCACCCCACCCCAGGCTGCATCACCACCACGACACCACCCTACTACTCTGGCTTACTCCACTCAGATACACTCACACACCCAGCCACACTCACCATCCTGGACGACACAACACATGGTCCACACTTTAAGAACACTCACACACAGACAAAAACACACCAGTCTCTACGATACAGCATTGGTTCACGTTCCATAACCACACACACACACACACACACACACACACACACACACACCACTGCCACACACACCATCCTCCACAAAACAAGACACTAAGCATACTATACAACCACACAATACATTCACACTCCATCCACTAAGGCACACACATTGTTTCACGTTTTATATCCACACACACATTGCACTACCACACAATTTTCACCTTCCTCCACGTAGCAGTCTTATGATAGTGATGCATGGTGATGAGTCTGAGGGTATATACAGAAGTGATGACTGGTGGTAATGACTATGGGGCCTTTTGTTGTGGTGATGCTTGTGTTGATGGCTTTCCTCCTATTATAGGGATGATAGTTTTGTGATGGTATGTTGTGATGATGATGGTAATTTGCAGTATGTTTTTGGTAATGTGATGATTATGACAGTTGGTGTTGTAGTGATGTTATCGATAGTGGTGTTGATTACAGTTATGGTGAGGTTGGTGTTGTGGCTGTAAAGATATATTTTTTTTTTTTACAGCTTTGGTGATTATTATGATAGTTTGACAACGTTGTAATGATGTTGAGAATGTGTTGTGATGATGAGTATTAAGGTTAAGAGTTGTAATGTTGTGGAAGTGTTGTTGTATGTTGTTGTACAGTAGGTGTGTTGTTGCAAATGGCTTGTGTGCTGCATGAATAGACAGACAGACCACCGCTTGCTTGAGTGTGGTGTTTGTGCCAGAATGACTTGCAGGACGAAATGTGTGTGTGTGTGTGTGTGTACGAGTTCGTGCTTATGTTTGTGTGTGTGTGTGCATTCATGTGGCTATGTTTGTGTGCTTGTGTGTTTGTGCTATATAATGAGGCATGTCTAGTTATATCAATATAGGTGTAAGTTGGAGATGACAGGTAGAGATGGGAAATATACTTATCGTCTCTCTGTCCCTCTACCTTCAACATCCTTTGAGTAATAAACAATTCTTTAAACTTAATTGGAGTCGGTGTCACCAGCTCGGGATCAAAGCACAGAGCCTCATCATTTGTACAGTTACAGACAAAAATCCATACGTGGCTTGCTACATGTCCCCCGAATTTGGCTCTTTACTACCTGGGCGGAATTATTACAAAATCTACACAAACAGACACACACTTTCTACAAAAATCGTAATAAACGACAGAAAAGTATGAAATGAATACTGTGTTGCGTGACCTTTGAGTGTCAGTGGTGCATGGATGTCGGCGTAGGTGGAGGAGGTGTGGCCTGATGTGGCTGGACGGTGGTGGAGGATTATTGTGGTGGTGGTGGTGGGAAGCATGAAGTCCAGCCCCGCCCCGGGTCACGTCTGCCTCCCCACCACCCTCATCCCCTTCCCTTCCACACACACCTATCACCCTCACCCCCTTCCCTTCCACACACATCTACCACCCTCACCCCCTTCCCTTCCACACTCCCATCTCCCTCACCTCCTTTCACACACACTCACCACCCTCACCTCCTTCCACACACCCCCACCCTCACCTCCTTCCACACACACCCATACTCGACTCTCTTACTCCATCGCTACCCCCACACTCGACTCTCTTACTTCACACCCACCCACCCACCCACACACACGACCCTTTCCAAGCTTACTCGACCATCAATGATCCCACATCCCCACACTTACTATAGATTCTTCCCATTCTCCCCACACTCGATTGCTTTCCTCTCCACTCTCACTACAGTACTTCCTCTTCCCTCGCTCAATTGACCTCCTCCCCACGCTGAATCTTTTCCTTCTCACACTTGACCCTCTCTCTACCCTAAATAACAATTCTCTGCTCTCGTCTCTTCCCCTGTTGTACCTCTTTACAATAATTGATGTCAGGTTATTGGAGCCGGTATATTCAACACATCCATTTAACAACTTACTTCTTCTAATCCATTACAAACTTTAATGGGAAACGTGTCAAGCAATCACTCTCTATCAGCAATATAATGTAATATAGATAGTTGAAAGAAAAATGGCAAATGTATCAGGACAAGTTAGTGCATCAGGGTAACCACGCAGACCTGGACGCAAGTGTAATTCCATAATGTGAGCGTGTGTATGTGTTGTGAGATAGAAAGCCGTCTACGAGAGATATAATTATAGATAGAAACATATAATACAGACGGGCATGATGGAGGCAGACGTGTTGTGAGAAGGAAGTGGTGGGATAAAGTGGCTATGCAGTGACTGATATAATTATCTCCCCTCAGAAAAGTTAATAATATGATGGATGGTAATGTGGGAAGGTGTTAGGAAGATGATAGATAAAGAGTGTGGAGTTCAGTAGACGGTTATAGGGGATGAGTGTGTAATTGAGGAGGGTGTGAGGAAGAAGGGTGTGAGGAAGGAGGAGGGTGTGAGAGTGAGGGAGAATTAAAGGGTGTGACAGAAAAGGGTGCGAAGGATGATAGGATGTGTGGGAGATGATGGGTGTGTGAGGGATGAGAGAGCATGTGAGAAGCAAGCAAGCAAGAAGGAACGAAGGAAGGAAGGAAGCGTGTGAAGGAAGAAGACGTGAGAAATTTCTGTGAAAAAGAAAAAAATAAGGGCAGAGAAAATTGCGTGAATCAGAAAAACTCGTAGAAAACAAATAGTGAGATGATGAAACCAGCGAACAAACATTCCTTCGTCCCTAACTTCTCTTTGTGTTGTTTGGAGGGCTACTGATTCCTCCAAACTACTCCTGGGATTTACCATCTCATTGTTACGAATAGGCGATCTGTTTCGTGGCATAGTTTGGAGAATTCACAAGCCTGCAGCTCCAATTGTGGGAGTGGTAGTTGTAGTGGTAGTGGGAGTGGTAGTGGTAGTGGGAGTGGGAGTGGGAGTGGTAGTGGGAGTGGGAGTGGGAGTGGGAGTGGGAGTGGTAGTGGTAGTGGGAGTGGTAGTGGTAGTGGTAGTGGGAGTGGGAGTGGTAGTGGGAGTGGGAGTGGGAGTGGTAGTGGGAGTGGGAGTGGGAGTGGGAGTGGGAGTGGGAGTGGTAGTGGTAGTGGTAGTGGTAGTGGGAGTGGTAGTGGTAGTGGTAGTGGGAGTGGGAGTGGGAGTGGTAGTGGGAGTGGTAGTGGTAGTGGTAGTGGTAGTGGTAGTGGTAGTGGTAGTGGTAGTGGTAGTGGTAGTGGGAGTGGGAGTGGGAGTGGGAGTGGGAGTGGGAGTGGTAGTGGTAGTGGTAGTGGTAGTGGTAGTGGGAGTGGGAGTGGTAGTGGTGTGTTCTGGCCGCTTTACAGTTGGTTGAAGGGGAGTGAGTATACAAGTCGGTGAACCTTCTTCACTATAAAGGCTGGGGATCTCCTCTATAGTCAGTCTTGTTGTTACCCATCTAGAATCGTGCTCACTTTTGTTCCTCTGTTTCTCATCATATTTTGGAGGAGGAATCGGTGGAGTAGAGTGGAGAAGGGAGGAGTGGAGAGGAGAGGAGTGGAGAGGGGAGGGGAGGAGTGGAGAGGGGAGTGGAGGATAGCTTTTAAAATACCAACTGGACACACTATACTGGACACATTTCAGGGGATAATCTGTCCTGCATGAAAAGAGAAAATGAAAAAAATGGATGAAAACCAAGCAATAACAATTCTATCCAGGGTTTGTTTGTATCCCTGACACGTTGATCTATTTATTGTCTTCTGTTTGATTAATAATGTTTACTGTTTTGCTTGCTTGCCATCCCGTACATAGATCAAGTTTGCTTTAGTTTGTTTAGTATGAATATTATGCATTTTTAGCCAACTAACTAACTCTTTGTATCATGTCGTCAGGGTGAACTTATTTGTTTTATCGGAAAATAATTGTGCCTTGGATTCCTGCACATTTTCTCATTTGTCTTTCCCTGCCACTGGTTCGTGTCCTTCCTTCCTTCCTTCCTTCTTCACCGTCTGTTTCTCATCTTTCTTCTCCTGTCTGGCTCTCCTCCTCCTCCTCCTCCTCCTCTTCCTCTTCCTCTTCCTCTTCCTCTTCCTCTTCCTCCTCCTCCTCCTCCTCCTCCTCCTCCTCCTCCTCCTCCTCCTCCTCCTCCTCCTCCTCCTCCTCCTCCTCCTCCTCCTCCTCCTCCTCCCTCCTCCAATCTCTCTTCTTTCTTCTCCTGTCTGGCTCTCCTCCTTCGGCAGTCTCTCTCCTTCTTCTCTTATTTTGTACGTCTATCTCTCCATCGCTTTTCTCTTGATGTTTCTTTATGCATATATTCCTTCAGTTGCCTTCTGCAATTCTTTTCTTTGCCTCCTCTCATTCCATGTCTGTATTTCCTCTTGTTTCTCACCTTCTCTGCTCTCTATCTTTCGCCTGCCTGCCCCTCAGCCTCTTCCGCTTACCTCTCTCCTTCTTCTCCTGCCCCTCCTTCTTCTCCTCCTCCTCCTGCATCCGCCTTCTGCCCCTCCTTCTTCTTCTCCTCCTCCTGCATCCGCCTTCTGCCCCTCCTTCTGCGTTCATTGGGTGCCGTGGGAACATTACCTGGCATCTTCTACTGGTGTCTTCCTTCCTGTGGGAACTACCGACCAACTAAATCACTCTACAGTCTCCAGTCAGCCACCGTCACACTTGATCCACTTCACACTGACCACGGTTACACTTCGCCCACTCCACTCCACACCACACTCACATTTCAGTCACTGTTTGGCCGCTCCACTTCACACTTCATCCACCTCACACCACTCACACATATATAGCAAGCACATTTCATCAACTCCTCTTCACACTTCATTCCATGTTCATACTTTTGTCTCATAACACTTAGTCCACCCTATATACTTTAACACTTTCTTTCATCACTCCATTCATACTTCGTCTACTTTACACTTGAAACACTTAATTAACGCTTCACTCACTTGGTCAATATTTACATCACTTCATCCACACCTTCACTACATTACGTCACACACAGAGCATTCTTGGGTCACCACACACACACACTCACACACACATACACAGAAAGAGAGAGAGAGAGAGAGAGAGAGGGAGAGAGAGAGAGATTGGGGGAGGAAAGAGAGGGAAACACACACACAGAATGAGAGAGTAAGAGAGGGGGAGGAAAACACACTCATACACAAAACGAGAGCAAGATAGAGGGGGGAGGAACACACACACACACACACACACACACACACACACACACACACACACACACACACACACACACAGAAAAACCAACACAAGCACATAAACCAAATCACAAACTCCCCCCCCTCCCCCACACACACACATATACACACACACACACACACGTACCCAAAATCATCCCTACCAATCCCCATCCCAAGCCAGCTACTTACTACCTCTTCCACCCCAGTCATCCACAACCACAGTCCACGATCCAATTCCTCCTCTGGTGGTGTTGTTCATGCATCACTGGAGCTGAGACATGTGGCTGCTTGTGGCTGCTAAGACTCCCACGAATACATGACACGTTCCCAGACTCGGGCATCTATCTATACACCTGAATATAATAATGATAATTGGTGACGATAATATTGATGATAATGATAATAGCAATAATAGTAATAATAATAATAACCAACAACAACAACATCAACAAAATACCCTATTTCCTTTATTTCTTACATTTTATATATAAATATATATACCGGTATATATATTTTTCTATAATAAAGTAATGGTAATGTATTCACTTTTTTATACCCCTCGCCGACCACAACACAACTACTAAGACAACGAATAACATAAAGGGGGAGGAAAGTACAGTGTTGGTATATCTGGAGCAACTGATTCCTACAAACTATTCCAAGCAACAGAACTCCATTTATTTATTTTTTCATCTGGTCCTGTTTCCTGGCATAGTTTGAAGGAATCAAGGCACTCCAATGTAACAAAAGTGTATTACCCCCGTTAAGTGATCCTAGGTATGTTGTTAGAAAATTGAAGTTAAACGAGTCCTTCAAATATTGCCACGAAACACCAACTACATGGAAGGAGCTTGTTTCATGACATAGTTAGGAGGAAACAGAAGCCTACAATTCCCATACACAATCACAGGGTTCTTAATATATCCCAAAACCTACACATTTTCCCACGACGTTTCCCACCATGGAGTGACTCACCGGGTTGTGTTGTGTGGTTGTTGACAAAGGCGCCGTGATGTTAAATTATACCATATAATTTTATAGTCTATGAGATTTATAATGGAGGCTGTCGATTCGTTCATGTTGTCCCAGAAAACATTAGATGAAATAAATTAAATTCATATAAAGTGGCCAAGAATATTTTAACCCACCAACCTTACTGTATACTGATCACAACATACACCAATTGCATTATTTACATATATATTCATACCTAGCGAGGGAAAATAATAATAATAATAAAACCACCACCACCACACGAGTATAAAAAAAACATACAGCCTTGTCATTCAACCTTCCTTACACGGACTGGCTGGGAGATTCGGTCAAGAGTGGTACACATACATACATACATACATACATACATACACAGATGGGTAAGGGAGGGAATAACTTTTTTGTCTCTTCACTTCAGCGTCTCTGGTCACTGTTATTATTATTATTATTATTATTATTATTGGTATTATTGTTATTGTTGTTATCGTTATTGGTATTGTTATTGTTATTGTTATTATTATTATTATTATTATTATTATTATTATTATTGTTATTATTGTTATTATTATTATTATTATTATTATTATTATTATTATTATTATTACTGTTGTTGTTATTGTTTGTTGTTACAGTCAGGATATATTCACTGCAGTACCTAACATTTATTTTTTCTCTCTCCAGGTCACAGATTTGTCCTGCCAGAGACGATTATGATCCGGTTAGAACCAGGCATTTGGTGAGTATCCGGCTCTGTTCTCTTCATTCTAGAACACAGTGTTGGTAAATCTGGAGCAACTGATTCATTCCCCCAAACTATTCCATGCAACAGGCCACTATTATTTTGGTTAATAAGGTCCTGTTTCCTGGCATTTCTGAGGGAACCAAGGCACTCTAATGTACAGTTGCCTCCAAAAGTGTATTGCCCCCTTGAGGACCTTGCTTAATTATGATCGTGTATGGAAATTGAAGGCTTACTGTTTCCTCCTGACAATGCCACGAAACACACTCCTTCCATATTGGTGGTGTTTCGTGGCAATATTAGAAGGACACATTTATCTCCAATTTTCTTATACTACATTTCAGGGTTCCTTAAATAGACTCCTGCCTGATCAGCCAAAATATCCTCAGTCGCCTCGTGTCTGCTCAGGAGTTGTTGAAAATGCACCACATGACATTTGGTCCTGGATATGGTCTTAGCACTGATGACTTATATAGAACAGGTGTAGGACAGGTAGGCAGCATAACAATGAAGTGGTGGTGGTGATGGAGGTGGGTAGTGATGGGGTGGTGGGTAGTGATGGTGGTGGTGGGTAGTGATGGGTGGGTGGTGGGGTAGTGATGATAGAATGGTGGTAGTAATGGTGGTGGGTAGTGGTAGTATAATAGGGATGGTGATAGAATGATGGAAAAGGGTGGTTGTGATGGTGATGATGATAGGATGATGGAGAATGGTGATCGTGATGGTGGTAGAATAGGGATGGTGATAAGATGGTGAAAAATAGTGGTTATGATGGTGGTAGATTAGGATGGTGATGAGATGGTGGAGAATTATTTTGTATTGTCTGTAGGTCGTTTGTTGAAAAGACCGAGATGAAATAAAATCAAAGCAACATGAACCCAAAAATGAAGGTAAAGCTAAATAAAATAAATAGTTCACGTCCCAAAATGAGCTACATTATATTTTCCCAGTAGACTAAATATATAATGAGTCTTACAAAATAACATCTTCGGTGGACACGATCGACATCAACCACCCGAATATCAAGTAAAAAGAGAGAGAGAGAGAGAGATAAAGAGAGAGAGAGAGAGAGAGAGAGAAGGAGAGAGGAGAGAGAGAGAGAGAGAGAGAAGGAGAGAGAGAGAGAGAGAGAGAGAGAGAAGGAGAGAGAGAGAGAGAGAGAAAGAGAGAGAGAGAGGAGAGAGCTTTGAACCCCAACCCCCAATTAAGGACTCATAGGACTTAGACGAGGAATTCAGCCATCGACTTAGTACACGAGAAGTAGTTTTATGTGGTTGTATCTGTATAATATAATGGCACTGTACAATTCACTCCAGGTTCTCCTCTATAGTTTATTGACAGAAAAAAATTGATTACACTGACCGAACATTGTGAAAAAAAAAAAAATATATGCCAAAAGGGGATAGTACAGTGTTATTATATATATCTGCATGGAGCAACTGATTCCTCCATACTATTCCAAGCAACAATACACCATTACTTTTGTTCATTTGATCATGTTTGCTGGCATACTTTAGAAAAATCAAGGTGCTTTAATTAATGTGTACCAAAAATGTATTACTCCCTTAAAATTAAGGACCCTGGGATCGTGTATGAAAATAATTGGAGGTTTCTGATTCCTCCTGACTATGCCATGAAACAAGCTCCTTCTATATAGGTGTGTGTGTTTCGTGGCAATATTTGAAGGACTCATTACCTTCAATTTCCTGACTACAGTAGACTACATCACAGGGTCCTGCTCACTTCCCTCTTATCCCCCCTCTTCTCTTATCCTCCCCCCTCCACCTGCTCACTTCCCTCTTATCTCCCCTCCCCCTCTTCCTGCTCACTTCCCTCTTATCCTTCCTACTCGTTTCCCTCTCACGTAGCTGAATTTTCTCTCATTCTTACAGTTAATTTTTCACTCACTTTTTCATATCATTTCCCTCTCATCCTTCTCGTTCACTTTCCTCTCATCCAACATGCTTATTTATCTCTCACTCTTATTTACATCTCACTCTAGACCTCATCATAGCAAATAGGTCTCTAAAATGGGCGTGTTTTATCCTTAGAGTTTTATGGATTACAATTGTTTAGGACAGCATAGAGTAGTGACTGACCGAGGCAGATGAGGAGTGAGTTAAAAGCAGGCAAAGTGAGGCAGATGAGGAGTGAGTTAAAGGCAGGCAATGTGAGGCAGATGAAGAGTGAGTTAAAGGCAGGCAATGTGAGGGCAGATGAGGACATGTGATAGAATGCAAACCGAGGCTATAGTAAGAAGGGAAAGGGCACCTCCCTCGCCTCACTCCATCTACCTGCATCTCAAAACACCGGCTAAATTAAACTTGGGCTAATTATAACATACTAAATCACCTCACACTTGAAATGAAGTTTAAATTATATCATACTAAATCACTTCACCCTAGAAAATAATGATGTTTAGC
>JAWZYT010005596.1:0-2500 GCA_034508575.1 Petrolisthes manimaculis
AAACAATCCGACTTGAAACTGGAACTGTGAGCCATACTGGAAGGTCCGGACTTAAGACTTCGAATATCGTTCCGGAAGTTACGAGGTGTTCTCCCCAAGTTGGAGGAGTCAGTATTCAACCAGCAGTGACATGGACTATATCTCGGTGGTGGTTTTGGTCTTGGAAGTAACCGGTGTATTGTGACGTGGGAGAAAACAGGGAGTATAATATAGTGTAGGAGTCGGCGAGAATCCTCTTTCTCTATTAATAGGAATTGTTATTTGAAACTTTAAAATATATTGTTACTGTGATTTATATGACTTGAGATATAACCATTAAATTTACATTAATTCATATGTTGAGGGTTAAGGGGTTTATCACAGGGTTGTCATTTTCATCTATTAGGGATATAAAGTAATTGTTTTGTTGTATGTTGTTTTGTTGTTATTGGTGTTGTTGATGTACATACGTTTATTTCTATTAAGTATTATATATATTATGTATAAGGTTGTTTTTTGTCCTACCTTTTCAATTACTATCTTTTGTTCAGTCTGAAGCTTTATCATGCTCCTAGTCCCTAATTATTATTATTTATAAAGTACTATAACTTCACTTAGCCTTGGACTGTAACAATTTATACTTGAGTAAATACATAAGTGACGGTAATGTCCACACGATGATGATAAATAATAATAAATAATAAAAATAACGTAATGTACACTACATAGCACAATTCATAAACCCTGAACCCATGAATCCAGAGTTGCTGACAGAAGTAAATGTATATAAGTATGCAAGTTGTTCCACATTCACTATTTCAGGCACCTCTCTGGATAGAAAAACAAGAACATGAAGGAAAACCCTTCAAAAGCTCCGGCTCTTAATGATATCAAGTGAAATGAAGTGAGTGAGTGAGTGAGTTGAACCCCTTTTAAGAAATGGTCGACCCAAGAAGAATGAGTGAGTGAGTGAGTGAGTGAGTCAGTTGAAGCTCTTTTAAGAAATGGTCGACCCAAGAAGAATGAGTGAGTGAGTGAGTGAATGAGTTGAACCCCTTTTAAGAAATGGTCGACCCAAGAAGAATGAATGAGTGAGTGAGTGAGTGAGTCAGTTGAAGCTCTTTTAAGAAGTTGTCGCCCCAAGAAGAACAAGAACAAGAACAAGAACAAGAACAAGAACAATAATTACGATAAGACCTTGAGTTCTCGGCTGAGGCTGGAGCTAATAAGTCCAACATTTGGGAGTTCTAGTATCCTACTGTACAAGTCACGTGGTGCCATAATAATAATAAGTATATCCAGGTTTAGAATCCCCTGACATATATACTTACCAGTGAACCAATTACAACACAAACACCCGTAGTTTTAAAACATTTGAGGGCCCTTACTGGAGCTCTATGAATTCTCCAAACTACTCCAGGCAACAGATTCCCTATTCGAAACACTGAAGCGTTTTGTGGCCTGGATTATTTGGAGGGTTCATAGAGCTCCAGTAAGGGCCCTCAAATGTTTTAATACTACGGGTGTGAGTCTTATCCTGTCTGTCTTATACTTACTACAACTCCTGAGGACGAGACAGAAGAGGATAATAAGATAGAGAACACCAGGCACGAAACAACTGACTACAAGGAAATGAGGGACACTAATTATATGAATTGAAAGGGAGTGGTTGGGATCGATCGACAGGGGCGCCAAAGGACCAGTTGGGTTCGAGGTTCGTCCTTGCATACAACAAACAAAACCGGATGGGTACACGTAGCGCCCCTCCTTCCTCTAACCTTATATTACCTTTACGGTGTGGCTCCTCTATTTCTCTAGTCAACATGAGAGGGGTAACACTTGAGTCAGTCCCAAGGTGATGAAATGAACCGTGTACAGAAAAATGGACAGAAAAAAGAGCCTGTGGTATTGTTCATTCCCCAATAGTCATTTCCTGTATGTCCCGGATGAATAGAAGTGAGAATATATATATATGAGTGTGTGTGTGTGTGTTTGTGGTTTGTCTGTCGTATAATTATTTTATTTAAACAATAAACTATACTCTGAAGGTAACTTGAACTTGACTACCAACACTATTATATATTATAGCCTTCAGGCAACAATGTGCTGTCAATGAAAACACAACAATAAACGATGAAGAAAGACACGTGAACCCAAACTTAGATTACCACATTTGGAAATCAGACCCCTTCCCTCTTCCTCCTTCCCCTCTTCCCCTTCCCCTCTCCTCCTTCCCCTCTTCCTCCTTCCCCTCTTCCCTCTTCCCTTCCTCATGTCTCACCTTCTACTCCTATTGGACTAAGGATTCGAATTTCGAGTTGGGATCTGTGTAATTCAATCCAACTCTTGACTGACTGAGAAAGGGATTTGTGTCCTGGCAAAGTTTGGACAAGAAATTCAGGGCAACATGAGATGAAGCCTTTACAGATTGATTGAGTTGAGAGTAGTTGTAGTAGTTGTAGTGGTAGTAATAGTGGTTTGTAGTAGTTTTAGTAGTGGTGGTTGGTGGTAATAGTAGTTG